>PVJL010002567.1:0-191101 GCA_004026885.1 Lyroderma lyra | reverse complement strand
CCTGGTGAAACAACGCCAGCAACGCCTTACTACCTGCGGAGTTTCCTTGTGGTGCTGGAGGCTGTATTTGAGAATGAGGATGATCGGCTGCTTTTTGATGAACACGAGAAAGGAGTTGTAACTAAATTTTATCAGTTATCAGGTATCTTGAGCCTATATGCCTTCTAGTTTTTGTTTCCCATTTGCTGTCCTGATTTGGCCCCAATATGGTGGGCAGTAATCTAATGACCACCAGGAGGCAGTATGGTTTTGAGAATCCTCTGGGAGTCCTGGTGGGTGTCAGAGCCTTCTACAGGGTTCCTTAGAGAAAGCTATGCATGGGAAAGAAGGTTTTGTGGCTGGTGATGTCCGCTCCTGCAGTATCACACCTTTGTAGGTATACGGCAGCTCCTCGGACAACGTCGTTTTGTTCACTACCTTTTCATTGTAACATTTGATGGGATGCTGTCGAAACTTAACTCTTGTCTATGTCAGTCAGTCTGTGGTAAAATTGATTTTGTTACACTTCTTTTCACTTAAAGTCACAGAACCTATCAATGATGTTAAGTGAGGACTTACTGCATTTGAGGGTTGTAAGACAGTGTTTTCCAGTTTAAAAAAAAAAATCACACACACACACACACACACACACACACATAGTGCAACTTACAAAAGTGTACTTTGTATTTTGAGCCTGTCATCAAGCTTATGGTTAGGTTGTTTTGTTGTTCTTGCACACCATTTCCTCAAAAATGAAAGTCAAAGGAAATACAGGAAAAAATAATCCAAGGTGTATTGAGTTATATTTTTCCCCCCAACTGTGTTTTGGGTTTCTGGACTCTGCTTTTTAAAGTCTGGGTGTGGAGGAAATGGAAACTTCCAGGCTAAGTTGGTGCATTTAAAATTAGTCTAGGCCTTCTTGGCAGCCAGGAGTGGCTCTAAGCCGGTGGTGCAGGTTTGGAACAAAAGCCACCCTTGTGACAGTTGCGCTGCTAATTCAAAGGGCCACAATGGCGCTATGGGACCAAATCCCTTCAGAGGTGGGGAGAGCCTTCACACTGACCTCTGATAATACATAGCCAGGTCTGACTTCTCAGTACATTAAAAAAAAAAAAATCCTAAATATCACTCATGTTTAATGTAAGGGGTTTTGTTTGAAATTCACGCATTGGGATTATTATGGAATTCCTTATATTTTTAACACGTATCTGGACAGCCTCTATTTCCACTTGTGCTGCTCCCCCCACCCAGGGACTCTTCTGCCTAGAGCAGTCACATGTCTTTGGTTGGGGGCTCTGTGCTTCCCTCTAATGGAGAAATAGGGCTGGTCTCCCAAGTGCAAGTTCAACATCATGTATATTGCTCTTCCCGCAGAATCACTTAGTGTCTGTAAAAGTAGCTGCTGCTAATGCTTTTGCCTCTTGAAAGAAAAAGGGGAAAGAAATGTTGAAAAATCACAAGACGTAATTGTGCCATTTTAGAGTTGGCAGAAATTTAATGATAATTTGGGTGATAGGGAAGTGAAGACCGAACAGTTATTCAGATAGCTTGGCTGGGATCACCCAGAGAGAGAGAGCTGGCTACCCCACCAAACCTGGACATTTTTTTGAAAAACCTTTCAGTTGAAATGATTTCAACCAAAAGCAGAATGATGCCTATTAAACTTACAAACAGAACAAAATACCTGGAATTCTGGGTAGGGCTTTTCTGAGGGAGTGGAAATGGTGACTCGAAAATGAGGAACCTGATTCTTAGAAGTTTCTAAATGGTCAGTGATCATTACCAACAATGGAACTTTTTTTTAAAGTTTTATACGAGGGCAGGCTGATAAATTTTGCCTCCACTGTAATATTTTTTGTTACATTAGACACATCTGGATATAACCGGTTCTGTGTAGTCACATGGTATCTCTGCTCCATCATTCTTTTTTTTTTTTTTTTTTTTTTTTTTTTTTTTTTTTTTTTTTTTTTTTTTTTTTTTTTTTTGTGATTCCCTCCATCACTGTTGACCTTGCACACACAGAGGCTTACATTGTTCACCCAGTGCACATGGAAATGGAAGCGTGTTCAGATGTTTGGCTCAAACTGCTCACTGTTACTGAATTCTTAACAGCGGAAAAAGTTTCTCTGATTGAAATTCGCAGGCACATGCAAGCGGTGTTTGGTGATCTGTGTGTTGATGTGAGCACAGTTAGACGCTGGGTGAGCCGGTTCAGAGATGGACAAGTCGGGCAGGCCGGTTTGAGTGACAAGCCACAAAGTGATCAGCTTCAGCAAGATCGTGGCCGTGTGCTGAAGTGTGCGGTGATTTTGTAGAAAAGTAATTATGCAGATTTGAATATTAAATGGCGTAGGTATTTTTTTTTCTATTTCATTAAAATCTCTTTTGCATTTGTTTTCTATTTAAGTGGAGGCAAATTTTATCAGCCTGCCCACGTAGACCTGTCCTTGAATACCTCCTCTTGTTTAGTCTTTCCATCAACTTTGGGTAAGGTGGTTAGTGCCTCCCACCACTCCCTACTTTTTCTCTTCTAATAGAAGACAAAATAGTCTCAGGAAGATTCTGTGACAGTCACATAATTCAGACGTGGCAGAACTGGCCTAGCGTTTGCCATTTCTGGATGCTCTTCCTGTCCTCCGGTGACAGGGGACATGGCAGGAAGACACCCCCTCGGGGACTTGCTATCTGAAGTCAATTACTTCTCCCAAAGGAGGAAAGAGCTTGTCTTGGTGGAAGCATATGTGTATTTCTAATAGAGTTTATTGTACTCCTTTCAGTTATAAAAACTAAGGTGTGTGTTGTTTTTAAGAAGGAAGATTATATTTTCCTCTATTTTTCTTGATCGCAGACGGTGGCCAGAAGTTATATGTAAGACTTTTTCAGCGTAAATTCGGCTGGATTAAGATGAGTAAACTGGACTATGAAGAGGTTGCCCCTGACTTAGCGCCTGTGGTTGGAGAACTGAAGCGAGCAGGCTTTCTGCAGACAGGTATGACCAGCTGGAGGGAATGGAAAATAAGAATCGGACATGAAGAACTAAGTTTCTGCAGAATGACTACGGTGCCATCTCCTGGTTGGTGCCTGATAAACAGGAATTATGTATCATTTTTTAAAATTGAGTTTTACATCTTCGTAGGGCAGTGAGTTATTCATGTGATGCTACAGCCATTCTCAGCCGGGGTTCAGATGACTAGGGGAATGGAAGAGCGTCTGCTATTTTCTTGACTGTCACAGGTTTAGGATCATAAAGTCATCTAGGGGTAGGTATGTGGATGTGTGCCATAATATACGAGGGTGGACAGTTATTTTGTGAACTCATCCTAGAAAAAGTGCTCCACACCTCATGGCTGAATATCCCTACAGTCACCTTTGAAGTACTCCCCTTGGGAAGCTGCACTGATGCCAGCGCCTAGTCCACCCTTCAAAGCAATTTTGGAACTCTTTTCTGGAATAACAATCAGAGCTGTCGTCATCCCCACAATCTGACAATTAAGTTTGCAAATTTGCCACCTTGCGCTTACATTGGCAGCACTGTACAAACAGCTTGGTAAGGTGTCATAACCTCGGACAAGGTCGCGAACTTAAATGTCAGATTCTGGTTATGGTGACAGCTCTGATGGCCATCCCAGAAAGAGTTCCGAAATTGCACTGAAGGGTGGATTAGGTGCTGGTCTCGGTCCATAGCTTCCCAAGGGGAGTACTTCGAAGGTGACTGTAGTGATGTTCAGCAATGAGGTATAGAGCACTTTTTCTAGGATGAGTTCATGAAATTAATTGTCCAACCTGACCTCGTATGCCACTCACCCCTCCTCTGCTGTCTCTTTCCAGGAAGAATTTACTCATCCAGATTCCTCATCTTTATGACAGAATACAGCTGGTTTGTGTGAAGCTAATGTTACCTATAAAAACTTCATCTATCCCCCACATGCACACGCATATAGGTCTCAGAGTTTATAAGTTGATTGCCTCATGAATTGTTTGAGTTAAGCCTATGTGAACACTAGTTTAGTAACCTTGGTTCTCTTATCTGTAGCATTTATTAAGTACCTACCTGTACTGAGCGCAATGTTGTCCTGGAAACTTAGATATAAGGACAGTGATAGATGTGGGTCTTTGGTTCAGGTGGCTGACAGTTTAGACTGAAATGAGAAAATCAAACCAAAGCCAGAGATTGCTTTGTGGCAGTTTGCAGGGGACAGCAGTAAGTACCAGAAGTTAGGGCACAGGGGTTACTGGGAGTTAGGGTGCAGTACCAGATATTATGGCACAGGGATTACTGGAAGTTAGGGTGCAGTAAGTACCATAAATTAGGGCACAGGGATTACTGGAAGGAAGGGTATGGTAAGTACCGAAGTTAGGATGCCTCATGGGCCTGGATAGGGGGAGACATGGAGGCTGTGAATGTGAGTGAGTGATTACTCAGTGGGACATGAGGACCTCCACAGCGCTTCCCACATGTCAGTGCCATCAAGGTCTCCTGGGAGCTTGGGTCCCTATCTGACTCAGAACATGTAGTACAGATTCTGTGAATCTACACGTGTAAATAACCTATAAGCCAACCTTGTCAAACCTGTGACCACGGGCCACATGTGGCCCAGGACGGCTTTGCATGGAGACCAACACATACTCATAAACTTTCTTAAAACATGAAAATGATGTACGGACCTTTTTTTTTTTTTGAGCTCCTCAGCTATCGTTAATGTTAGTGTATTGTATGTGTGACCCAAGACAGTTGTTCTTCTAGTGTGGCCCAGGGAAGCCTTAAGGTCAGAGACCCCTGCTTTAAGCAGCAAACCAGAGCCCCAACGGCTCTCTTGAGACATGCAGTCAGGTCCAGGTCTAGCCCACGATCCACACAGCCTGTGTTTGGGGCCCTGGCTATCCCTCTTGTTCTCTCTGGTGTGGCCACACAGCTCTCTGTGTCCTGCAGCATGCTGAGTGCACGCCTGTGTCCCAACCCTGTGCTCACCGCCGCTCAGGTCACCCCCCTCACTTCACCCATCTCTGCTCCTTGTCACCTCATCAGATTTGTGTGACCACCCTGTGTGAAATCTAGCCTCCCCGCCACGTTCACTTTGCCTTACCCAGGTTTGTTTTTCTTTGTAGCAGTTACCACCACCTAACATATATATGTGTTTGCTTACTTAGTTTGCTAGGAGGTAAGCTCTTGTGGGCAGGGATTGGTGGTTTATTTTCATGTGCCCGGGGCCATGGAACATTGGCTGGCATGCAATGTGTACCCAGTGTTTGGTGAATGAATGGAGGGAGAAAGCACGGCCCTAAGCTAGGAGTGCCTGTGGGCAGAGACCAGCTAGGTCTGTCTTAAGCTGAGTCCCGTGGGTCGAGATGGTTTCCGGGGCCCATAATACATGACACATACTTGTGTGATGAATGAGTGAACCCATGGAAGAGCTCCCAACCAGAGGCTTGTGGGGAGAGGGTAGAGCGGATGGTCAGCTGACCCTCTGACCTGTTTTGGAGACGTCCAGTTGGAGGTTTGTAATTCAAAAGGGTGAATACACCAGTGAGTGCTTTAAGGAGGAGGCCCAAACCATCATGGCTATCCATTCGTGTCTTGCTTTTATTCCCATTTTCCTTTACTTTTGAGTGAGAAGTTCATTACAACTTTTCTGCAAGATCTTGTTTCCCTGTTCTTTAATAATCAGTTTGGCAAACTATGATCTCTGCAGTAGAGTTTCATTTCATTTCCATCTAACTCAGCTTCCTTCTTTCTAAAGTAAACATAGCTAGAAAATGGTCCAGTTTTTCAAAACAATGGTTAATTTGGTTTTAACCATTTCAGAATCTGAGTTGCAAGAACTCCCCGAAGCACTTGAACTACTTTCTGCTCCTGAGCTAAAAACCCTGGCAAAAACCTTCCACTTGGCAAATCCCAATGGACAGAAGACGCAGCTGGTGGACACTCTTCTCAAACTGGCTAAGCAGCCTTCAGTCTGCACGTGGGACAGGAGTCAGCCTGCAGTCGGGGCGGTGATTTTAAAAAGGTTTTCTTGGCGATTTTTACAGTAAAAACACTTAAGATGTTGATAGTGCATGTTAATTTATAATAGCTGGTACATGTTTTTGAATTATCATTGCTTATTTTGTTTGCAATTAGAATGAGAAGACAGAAGACTAATTACAATAGTCTGGATTCCTTCTTGGTTTATTATTCATAATTTTCATAGTCCCATACTAATTTCTAGGACCAAGAAAAATCAGGAATCAAGAGAATGAAGGCAATACACCTTTGGTAAATTCTAGTATTTTATTATTCAAGAAAAATGCCATTTTAATGACTGTTCTTGTGAGAATTAAGGGTAAACTAGTCAGTCAAATTTCTACTTTAGTGAACTTTATTGAAGTGTAATGTGTCAGTCTTCATATGTGACTTTTCTTGAGTTTAAACATAAAAATGGACCCACAACTGTGAGTGGTTTCATTTGTCCTTGTGAAGCCCTTGAACTGTTTCAGTTTGAGGCAGACTATAAAAACTTAGACTTTATTTCTTCTGTCCACGTTCTCTATAAAATAGGACTGTATCAGCTTCGCTGTGGGAACCTGCTGTTCTGGGGTTTAGAGAATGAAACGAGGTGATGCTTTGAAAACACTTTAAAACGAAGTCATTGTTATTCATGTTGTGTATTTTGTGTGTGTGGATATATACACACAGGTGGCATGTCCAGCGGAGACGTGCCACGAGCCCATCCTTAGTACTTACAAATACTAATCCTTAATAAAGTGCAGTTATAAGTAAGACAGACATTATTATTATTAAGAAAAATGTCACTGCCAACACTTCAAAAAAGTTTATACTGTTGGTTTTTTAAAAATGTGTTAATCAATTATACATTTATAGTTAATTGACTTGAGGAATGCAGAGTCCTCACCCTTCTGGTATATAAAATGTCTTCTAAGTCCTTACCTCGTCCAGTTGTATTTCTTAAGTATTTGATGTTCACCTTCTGTGTAACATTTTATGAGCAAGTGAACCTCAAAATCAGCAGCCTTCTCAGTGTTAAGTACTTAGCATATGAACAGAAATAAGAGGAATCAGATTAACATTTTTTATCGCTGACTTTGGACTCAGAGGAAATGAGATTCTCAGGCTATTTTAGTTGTCACTGTCCTTTAAGATTGTCCTTTATTTCTTTATTTTGTCGTGGAGCCAAAGTCACTCAGCTAGAAGTATGAGATTTGCTTCAGGCTTAGAATAGTGAGTGCCCCTTATCTTTATTTTATCTGAAAATGGTTTGTAAAATCTGACCTCGAAACAGGAAACTCACTTGATTTATGTGATTCTCAGAGCTAAGGACTTAGCGGGACCAGCGCTGAGACTGTGTGAAGGCCCCCGGGCCGTGTTTTCCCGGGTCTTGCTGGTATTTTCCTTGACCGACTCACTGGACGACGAGGAGGCCGCGGGCGGCGGGCAGGGCCAGCTGTCTCCCGTGCTGTTGGTCAATCTGGGCCGTGTGGCGTTTCCTCGGTACACCGTCAATCGGAAAACGCGAATCTTCCAGGACAGAGACGATCTCATCAGGTCAGGTCACATCAGCTCGCTGTAACAGCTGTGTGTTTTTAAACTTACGAGGTGTAATCAGAAAATATGGTGACTGTTTAAATTTTTGAAAAATGTATTACAGTAAAAGACATTGCTATTAATCCCCCTCAAAATGCACCCACCCCGCCGGCTTGCGACACACTTATCCCATCGGTCTTGCACTTTCTGAAGCAGTTCTGGAAGCCCTCTTTCATGAATGTCCTTAGTTGTGCTGTCATAGCTGCCTCGATGTCCTGAATTGATTCAGATTACACATCACTTCTCGTACAGCAGTTTCCCTCAAATAAAAACATTACGGTGTGTCCTCATCCACCTTATTCACCAGACCTGGCACCATGCGACTTCTGGCTCTTCCCCAAAGTCAAAATGGCCATGAAACGTAGTTTTGAATTTGATTCAGGACATTGAGGCAGTGATGACAGCACAACTAAAGACACGAAAGAGGACTTCTAGAACTGCTTCAGAAAGTGGCAGGAACGATGAGATGTGTTTGAAGCGAGGCGGAGTAGTTGAGGGGGATTAATGGCAGTGCGTCCTTTACTGTAAGATATTTTTTAATGTAAGCATTCACCCTATTTTTTAATCACAACTTGTATGTCAAATGTGTTATTGTTTTTTTGCCAGCCACAATAGAAACATAAGTTCATAGCCAAAACAGAATTTTTGTTTTTTGTTGTTTTTCTGCCCCTCTTGTGTACATGTGTAATACTATAAGAAGAATGGAGAATGTTCTTAGATTATGGTTGCCAAACCCACGAGTTTTGGGTTGGAGCTACAGAAAAGTCCCCTGGCTTATGTTCCCAATGACTTTGGCAGTGAGCATTTAAAAAATAACAGACATTTGAACAAACCTGCCCTGTGAATGTGTTGTTGGCGTGAATGAGGCTGAAGGTGAGTGTTTTCCTAATAATACCACTTCAGGTAGAGTGAATACCAACCTGTGTCCTGATCCCATACTTGTGTGCATGGTAAAGAGATTAGAAGTTTTCCCTGACCCATTTTGGTACCTGGATTTAGTGACATTTGTTTTGACTGGCAAACAGAGGTTTTAATAAAAAATGGTATAGGTCATATGGGGGAAAAAAACTACTTGGATTTCCTAAAACAAACAAACAAACAAACAAAAAACAACCTGCCTTTTATAAAAATATTAATTTGGATTACCTAAAATGTCACTTCTGATTCTTGATTTAAGGTTTATGACTCCATTGGAAATTGATTCTGATGTTTGATTTTAGAAAGGTCATTTAAGTGTTGTGCAGTTCGTACTTTAAAAAGTAAGTTGTGGAATTGTTGAATCAAAGCAGCGTCAGTATAAACTGATGTTAGCCCATTTTGCCTGAGCTATCAGGAAGCTCAGTACCTGTTTGTGTTCAATTAGAATAAAGTTTTTAGTCAAATCTTCTGATAAGAATATTTCTTCTTACCCTCTTTTTAGTTGTCTTATGTCTTTTCACTTTTTGGTTTTGTGACTTTATGCCTTTCTCTTTGGTGTGGGAATCTGTATTCTGAAACCAAAGTTCCATCTCTATTCTAGGGAACCCTTGAACGCACTCTGCCTCAGTCTCCTCATCTATAAAACGGGAAGAATCATAGTATAGGAGCTGAGCCTATGGGGATTGCTTCGTACATCTTAGTATTATAATTGCCATTATTACTTTTATATCTAAGGAATATTACATCTTAATTCTATGATCGTCCAAACATGGTTGGCGAGGTCAAAAGTAGGGGGCCTAGGGAGAAAACAATAAACTCTATTCTTTTTTGGAAGTAGGTATGCTATAAATAATAAAAATAACTAAAACTCATTTTCTCATGCAAAGGGCCTCTCACATACATATCAATGACATTGGACTTACTGACTTGAGGAAGGGTAGTGACATGATAGTATTTGCACCTGCTTTCCTTTCAACGTGAGTCCGAGTGTCACAGGATCAGTGGGCAGATGTCTTTGTGTTTGTATCGAAAGATGCAGCGAGAAGGTGTGTCTGCAGCTGAGTGATCGCATGACATTGCAGCACTGCTGTCTCCCAAAGTGCCCCTGAGGCTGCTTTTGGAAACCCCAAGTGACTCTCTTAGCGTGGGCAGTGTCCTTCTGACTAAATGATGGGGTTATCAAGCCTACACCTTAATAGAATTCTGAAGTCAGTTTTGTGTTGACATGGTTGATGCCAGGTTGTTGAAAGATCGGAGATGAGCTAGCTGGTCAGTACCCCACTTACATACGGGGATGTGTTACATCATCATATGGCACAGGTGCTTTATCGTTCTCGTCGGGTCACCTGTATTCATTGTCCTAGGCCACCCCGGGGGTGTTACATATTAAATTATTGCTAGAATAAAACTTAACTGATTTTATTTTCATTTTTTTCAGAAACACACTTTTCCCCTTCAGGATTCGATCTAGTGGGCTATGGAAATTTTTTATATAAGGGCTTATTCACATTTGAAACTTGGATGGCATGGATTTTTTTCCCCAGATATGCAGCCGCCGCCCACATGCTGAGTGACATTTCTACCGCAATGGCCAGTGGGAACTGGCAAGAAGCCAACGAGCTCTGTCAGCGTGCCAGAAGGGCCTGGAACACACTGAAAAACCACCCTTCCCTGAGGTGAGCTGTTTTTTTTTAGGTACCTGTCAAAATTTACTTACTGACCATGCTGTTCCAACCACTGCAGGCCATTTTCTTCACAAACAACATCCGGCTTTGGTTCTGCGGTCAGACCAGCCGTGGAGTGGAATTTCCTACTTGCTTTGCATAGTGTCAAAGTGCTCGTGAAACCAGAGGAAACGCCTGAAAGTTTGGAGGGAATTTTATGTAACCAGATCCAGGCAGACAAACCCTGGGCTGTCAGTGGGCCCTCTTGGGGGTGCTGGCCCCCGAGAACTGGCTAAGTTCAAATGTTGGGGGAACATCCACAGGTGGACAGATGCTGTGGGAGGCATGCGAGGTGTGTCCCCTGAGTGGAAATTCAAGTGGGGGCTGTTCTGCAAAGAAGACTGCATTCAGCATGTACCTCAAGTTCAAGGACACAGCCATGGTCCTTAATGTTTTTGATTTTATAGATATTACGTGTATTCTCAATTTGTTAAGAAATGTTTTTCCTTTGTTGTTACATGGTGATGAGACAAATTAGCATTATTAAATATCTCTTCCAGAAAAGCATGTTAAGACATAAGGTTCATACAGAAATAACATGGACTTGAAAACTGTAGTCTGGAAATGGCCTTTACAGTTAAAAAAGAAAATAACTGGGGGTTCCCTGTGGTGTAGTGGCTAGGCTTCGACACCCTCAACACTGTGGCCTGGGTTCGATTCCCAGCCAGGGAACTAACCCCCCCTCAAAAAAAGAAAATAACTGAATATTCTGCCTATATTTTGTTTGGGACAATTCTGTCATTTAGGCAGAAAATGGAGCCATTTCCTCGAGGGCCCTTCTAGAAATGAGATAACCAGTGTAGAATGGTTTGCCTGTAATGAGCATGTGCATCAGATGGTTTTCTTGAAGCAATTTAAGTAAACGTGTTAACATTTCTCAGACCACACAGCAAAACAAACAGTTAAAACAAGTTAGTAGGTGGCTTACTTCATTAAAAAAAAAAAGTAAATAAAAAAATAAAAAATAATAGAGAAGAAATCATAGCCAGGAAGTTGCAGTGCTGTCGAAGAGAAGGTGGGGGACTTGTCCCGTAGGAGGCCAGCTGCTCAGTATTTTGGGCTTTGCAGCCCATGTGGTCTTTGCTGCAGCTACTAAACGTGACTGAATGGGACAACTGGGTTCCTTTGGTTCAGGCTTGTCCAACCTGCGGCCCAGGACAGCTATGAATGCAGCCTAACATAAATTCGTGAACTTTCTGAAAACATCACGAGAATGATGCTCGGACCTTTTATTTAGCTCATCAGCTATTGTTAATGTGAGTGTATTTTTCGTGTGGGCCAAGACAGTTCTTCTTCCAGTGTGGCCCAGAGAAGCCAAAAGGTTAGACACCTCTGCTCTCAATATTGGCACTGAAATACCTGTTTCATGTAATTTCCACCTGCCACAGATGTATTCTCCGTTTGATTTACTTCACCCATTTAAGAATGTGAAAACCATGGCTAGTGGGGAGGACATAAAGAGTCAAACCCTGGGTTTGGCCCGAGGGCCGTTGTTTGCTGACCTCCAGCGTGGAGTATGACCAGCTCTTGTCATCTTACCCCACTGCCTGGGTGACCCAGAACACGCTGGCCACCTGTAAGGATGTCAGTCTGTGGTGTGAATGGTCTGCAGCTCACAGTGTTTAGAATATACCTTCTTGAAAGATGGAAATTCGGTCTGCTTTGTCACTCGTGGGGTCGTATTAGAGTAAATAAGCCCCATGCCTGAACTGCTGGCTTGTTTGTTCCTTGCAGGTTCCACGAGAGCCTGCCGGTGTTTCTGCGCTGCTTTTCCGTCGGGTGGGTTTATACGCGGATCCTGTCTCGGGCCGTTGAGATCTTGGAGAGACTGCACAGGTACGAGGTGAGAGCCCGGCCTCGCCCCGCTGCAATGTCAGCACAGCCACATGATGAGATCAGCCGGCTGTCACCCGGCTAGCAGGACCCTGGTTGGAGCTGCCCAGCTGCTCGATGAGGTGATGCACATGCCCTCACGGCCTGGGGTCATGGTCAGAGCCCCGCACCTGAGCCCCAGTCTCTTCTGGAACACACTGTGGGACCGGCGGGGTCTCCCAGACTCTGTGCAGGGACCTCCAGTCTGCTGTGCTCCCCTGACAGCTGCCGTGGACTGTCTGGGAATGATTATAACCACAGATCTGGGCTTTGGGTGTGTCCTCCCTCACACCAAACACTGAGATGGCAAGAGGGAGCTTCTGTCAGGTTGACGTTTCTGAATGGAAAAGGTGTTTCACAGGGATGTGCTTATGCGGGTTCTTAACCTGGGCCTGCGAATCCCAAGGGGGCCCCTGGGATGGGCTTCGGGGAGCTGGTGGACCCCACCACTGTGTATATGTGGGGTTTGTGCAGCCCTGGGGACCTAGGGACAAGGAGGGATGCCTCAGGGAGCTCAGGCCCACTCGGAGGCACATCCCTGGCCTCATTTTGGGATGGAAAGATAGGCTCTGCAAGTATAGCTTGCCTATTTTGGTTTTTTGTTTGGTTTTTCAGCGTGTATGAGGCTAATGAGGTCCCTTTGTCATCACAGGAAGCCGTGAAGGAACTTCAGGACCTTTTGTCCCAGAAAGTGTATTGTCCAGACAGCAGAGGCCGCTGGTGGGACAGACTGGCTCTCAACCTCCACCAGCACTTGAAACGCCTCGAGCCGGTCCGTATTCAGTAACTACAGAGCTTTTTCTTTACGCTCACACATAAATCGAAGTGGTAGAGCAAACTGCTCATACCTTCAAAATCTAAATGTGATTAGAACCTTAATTTTTTTTCTGCATTCTCTTGTCTGTGTTCCTCCAAACCCCAAAGAAATAACAGGGGTGCCAGCACAGGCATTGCAGTGGGTTTAGAAGTTAATCTAAGAGTTAGGGTGTTGGGGGGTCAGGCACCTCCGCCCGCAGCAGGTGCCATCAGGAAAGGTGCGTTGGTTTGGAAACCGGAATGTTACTCATTTGTTGCTTGGGGTTTCCAGGTAGCAGGATGGAGGAAAGGTGTCCCTTTCCCTCTGTCACTGCAGGGACCTTGGGAGTTACTGGAGCCCTGGGAAGCATTGTCTAACCCACCCTGAGCAGGGCACCTTCTCTGGGCGCTGTGTGTGTATGGCAGGGACCCTGTCAGCCTGTGCCCCAGCGGGGCAGGCCCCAAGGGCTGCTGTGGCCCAGCCTGCGACAACAGTGGCTCTTTGTGTGGCTGCCTGAGGTTCCCCTGTCTCCATGCCAACCGTGCCTGTGCCATGAATGGAGGGGACTGTGCCTCTGGGAGCTTTTGTTTTTCCTGATGGCACTTAGGTGACTCAGGGTGGAAACATTGACCGCGGGTATGGAAACACACAGACTGTTTCTGCTGCTTTCAGCTGACAAAGTGCCTTATTCCCTGAGGATCGTCAGACCCCCGGAAGCGGTTTCCTGTCGCCGACGGGGGTGGCGCTGGTGCCTCCTCTGCTCTTAGTGTTCATTTAGCTGAAATGAGGAGGGAAGAATGTGCCGACACTCAGCTGTGTGTAGGTTGCTTCTTCCTTTCCCTGAAATCGAGGTTCAAGAGAGTGAGCACCTTCTCCCCCACCCACCGTTGTGCTGATCCGAGCGCAGCTCTTGGTCCCAGGGCTGACAAGCCACTGGGCTTCTGAGATTGTTGGAGAATCTTCGTTCCTTCTGGCGTTTTCCCAGAATTCTTAGCAGCCATGCACGTAATTATTTTGTTACCATTCCTTATGGACCTGCTAGCGGAGCGCTTCCTCCTGCAGAGCACTGGGCCAGGCCAGCCATAAATGCCTCTCTTTTTCACGTTACGTGGCAGGATACTTTCTAGACAGCCCGCGTGACATAAATAAAAGTCGTTACTGTGACAGTCCTTAGTGTACGATTCAGTGGCATTAGACTCAATGTCGGGCCAGCATCCACACGTGTCCTTCCAGACTTTTCCTCACTCCTGGCAGACACTCCTCACCCGCTCCTGGCCCAGCCCCCTAAGCTCTGTTCTCATTTTTGTTTCCATCAGTTGGCCTGTTCCAGAAGTTTTGTGTAAATGGAACCACACAGTGCTTGGACTTCTGTGACTGGCGTATTTCCCTCAGCATAATGTCCTCCAGGTTCCTCCAGGCAGTAGCAGGCGTCAGAATTCCTTCCCCTTGTGTGGAGGAACCACATTTTTGTCCATCTCTTGATCTCCCAAACCTAGGACTCTTCTCCCTGTAGGTGAGGGATGGGCCCAGCTCTGTGGTTCCTGTGTGTGACACTCACCTGGAAGCCCCAAGGTGGCCACATGCCTAGGCCCCTGGCCTGGAGATGCTCCCTCTGAGGCTCGAGGGTAGTGACGTGAGCCTTCTTCCAGATGTCCCCAGGTGATGCCCTGCTCTTTTCTCTCCAGTCCAAGGCTGTCACTGACTTTCTCGGCCCCTGCGGGGTTGTGGCAGCTGAGATGCAGCTTATCCTCACACAGGACCCAGAAGTTGTGTCAGGCTTACAGCCACTGGAGTCCAAACATTCAATGTCATGGACCGTGACTCTTGTGTGTGTTGAACGTGTCAGAGTGAGCGCTAAGGAAAATGCCACCTCTCTATGCACTGCCCTGTCCCTTCTGCTCATTGCAGTCTGAACAACTCACAGGGTCCCTGTCACGTGGACTCAGCAGGTGCCACCTCAGGGTCTCCTGGGTCCTGATGGGGGACTGTGCTCCTTCCCAGGCTATCAAGTGCGTCACAGAAGGGCTGGCAGACCCAGAGGTGAGAACAGGACACCGCCTGTCGCTGTATCAGAGAGCTGTGCGTCTGCGAGGGTCCCCAAGCTGTCAGAAGTACAGGCACCTCTTCCACCAGCTGCCAAAAGTGACTGTGGATGACGTGAAACATGTGAGCCGTGACCCTTGGGCACTTGGCACTCAAATGCCTTTGCTAGGTTTCTCCTGAGTGGAAGCACCCTTAACGGGTTTTAGCGTGCATTTTCTTTTCAGCTTGGGACACTGATGCTCCCTGGGGACAGTGGCTTGGCCCAGGCTCCCGCTTGCACACCTGTCCTCCCTCTGGCTGGGCTGGCTGGTGGGTCTGCTCTCGCCCTGGGCTGAGTGACTTCCTGTTAAAGTCCCAAGTTGGAAGACTTTGCCAGTTTTGCCCCCTTAGTCAGGGTGCCTGGAGGGCTGATCTGGAGCCCACGTGCTCCCCAAGGGCTGAGACAGTGACCTGCCCGCAGCCTCGCAAGTGCCACAGAGTGGGTCACATGACCTCACACTCTGCTATAAATGGGTGGCTTCCAGGGACGTGGAGGAAAGTGTGTCCTCAGACACCAGAGTCAGGCTTGCACGCCTGTGGCTAAAGTGACACTAATGCAAGTACTCCCGCTGCCACCGTCTCAGGTGACCATCACGGGCCGGCTGTGCCCGCAGCGGGGGATGTGCAAGTCTGTGTTTGTGATGGAGGCCGGGGGGGCCGCCCCTGCCACCGTCCTGTGCTCCGTGGAGGAGCTGGCACTGGCCCATTATAGACGCAGCGGCTTCGACCAAGGTAAGTGGTACAGCCTTCCCCTGGTCACCCGGTCACCTGGGATGGCTGGTCAGCTGTCATCGCTTCACTCTGTCCGCAGCGGGAGATACTGCTGACCCGGGAGGCTGTGGGAATGAATTTTACTGCGATGGTTAAAGGCTGTCTTCTCCCCCTCGGCCAATGTGGCCATTTAACATCCACAAGGGACAGCATGCCCCAGAGGGACCTTGGAGGCAGTGTGGACGGTTTTGTGCTCAGCTGCTAGGAAGGCGGGTCGGGGGCCTGACAGATGCCGCCCGCTGGCAGACCTGTTAAAGGAGGTGGGAGCTGAGCACCTCAGTGTGCCCTGTCGTCCCATTGCTGTCCTTCTGGATCATGGAGACCAGTGACAGGGATGAGGGCTGGAGCACAGAGGGGACCCGCCACACCGCTCCTGATGGAGGCTCTGTCCCGAGCGTGCTGTCACATGGCCACCCTGTGTGGCACTGGACCAGCCAAGGAGGGGTCAGGGCCATCAGCACCTCCTATGGCCAAGGCCATGAAGGCAGAGCGGCATCCCCGTGACCACCTTCCCTGGCTGGTGTGGTGACTTGCAAAGGGACAATCGGTGGAAGGCAGGGCCGAGCCCATGCTCCCCCTCAGACTCATACCCTGGGCCCGTGACTGACTGGTCATCTCCCAGTCAGTATGGTTGTGGGCGATGGAGCGTCTGCATTAGGTGGTCTTTGAGGTGGAAGGTTCCTGTAAAGGCCCCGAATGGGGGGAACACTGTTCAGGCCACAGCAGTGGGACGCTGGGGGTGCCCGGCCTCCTCCATCAGACCCCATCCTGAGGCCCCTGGGATCCGCACAGCAGAGTGCCACCAACGAATGGAGCCCCAGAGCCTGAGGAGGGAATCGGCTTTTCTTATGTTTAAACACATTCCTTAGGGTTTTCACTCAGCTGTGAGAACCATTATAAAGCAGTGAATGTGCGTTCGAATTTTCCCATGACTTAAATGAGGCGTCTGTAAATAAACAACATAATGGGAAACAATGAGCGAGGAATGCCACGAAAGTAGCATTTGCATTTGCATCTAAAACATTTACATTATTTCCTTCAAATTGAGGTGGTAGTACATTGTAGTGGTTTCTGAAAAATGGAAAAAGCTGGTTTTTCCTCGTGTGATTTTATCTTAGGGATTCACGGGGAAGGGTCCACCTTCAGCACACTGTATGGCCTCCTCCTGTGGGACATCATCTTCATGGACGGGATACCAGACGTCTTCAGAAATGCCTACCAGGTACCAGTCTCTGGGAGCAGATGCTTGCCACCCGGCGCCACGCCCACCCGGCGCCACGCCCACCCGGCGCCACGCCCACCCGGCGCCACGCCCACCCGTGTGCACTGCTAATGCCATGGTCAGAATAGCTTTTAATTTAAAAATCTGATTAAGGGGATTTAAAACGTAAAACTTAAATGTGAAGTTTGAGACTTGAAGCCTAATTTGCCTTCAACATTCCATCTGAGACTCGTGGGAGTATCTGCAGCGCCGGCCTTGCCCGAGCGCGGTGCCAGGAGCAACCAGCTGTAGTGTCCCATGTGCCCGAGAGCCCCACTGTATCCCGAGACCTCTTCTCGCACATTATTACTCTAAAAACCCAGTGTGGTAGATACTTTTATATGAGATTACTTATTTTTTTACGTATCTTTTGTGTGTGGGGTGGGGGGGAGGGGGGGGGCGTAGTTCCCTGGCTGGAAATCGAACCCAGGTCACGGCGTTGAGAGCGCCGAAGCCTAGCTACTACAGCACTAGGGAACCCCTTTTATTACATATCTTGTGAGAAAACAGTGCCAATTTAATGGTTGGGGCCAGTTTCTGGATTCCACAGGGCTCCACAGGCCCCGAGTACTCTGACACGTGGGTTACCTGGGCACAGTCTCAGAGCTGGTCCCTACAACACAGGCACTTCCACTGGACCTGTGTACAGACAGCTTCTTCGCAAGCAGGGCGCCGGCCATCGAGGCCAGGCTGCAGCTCATCCGCCAGGCCTCGGCTGAGAGCCTGCGCACCTGGGTGGCGGCCACGTGGCAGGCGCAGGAGGGCAGAGCAGCTTCCATAGTCAGCTGGGAACGCTTTGCTTCTCTTCAGCAAGCTCAGGTAAAAATCTGCACGTAAGACACACACTCAGATGTGTATGCATATAGTGTGTACGCATATATACGCATGCACATACGTATGTACACGTCTTTGTATGCACACAGGGATACGCACGTATGTGCACATGTGTGGATGTATATTCATGCATGTGTGTGCATGTATTTGTGCACACATGTACTCATACGTGCTTTCGTGTAAATGTGTGCTTATGCATGTATGTGATAATACCCCAGCTCAGATACCAGTTATTGATGGGAACATGTCAGGCATAAAACAAGCCCCAGTGTACCTTCTGCCCCTTTACCTGACCTGTGGCCCCTGGCAGAGAGGGCCCTGTCCCTGTGGCCACTGGCCTCCGTGAGTCACGGCTGCCGTATTCCTAAATCCCTCTTCCTCAGCTGCTCCCAGCATTTTCCCGGCTGGACGGAAGTGATAGTGACCCGTTGGGGATGGTGGCTGGTGGTCCTAGGGCCCCAGCACGAGCAGCAGAATAGCGTGTGGTGTCTGAGCGTCCCCATCTCATGACCGCTGAAGTCCTCAGGGCCTGTCACAAGGGGATGGCTAGTCACCATGTCTTCTGTGTTCAGGATCTTGTCTCCTGCCTGGGGGGCTGTGTCCTCAGTGGCGTGTGCCGGCGCCTGGCTGTGGACTTTCGACACTGCCGCGGGGGCCTGCCCGACCTGGTGGTGTGGAACTCCCAGAATCATCACTACAAGGTCAGTTGGGCCTGAATGGAAAGTCAAGCTTGCCATTCCATTAGCAGCTTCACCAAAGCCACAGCCTAGGCACGGTTTGCACAGTTGTTGGTGTTACTGAACCCGTTGAAAACCACTGGACTGGGGGCCAGGGAGCCTCGGTGGCTGCTGGCCCAGGCCCTCTCCATCCCACCTGTCCGCTGGGCAGCTGGTTCATCAGGACAAGCTCCAATAGCGAGTGTGAGCAAGACACGCGTCAGTCTTATCACCTGATCTTGGAAGTGACCTTCCGTCACTTTTGCTGTATTTTACTGTTAGAAGCAAATCACTAGGTCCAACCACATTCAAAGGGGGGCCATCCTCAAGGCGTGCACACTGGGGGTCCAGGGTAGGCAGGATCTGCTTTCCATGCTCGTGACACTGAGCAGGTGCCTCCCTTGCCCCATCCTGCTGCCCATCACATGCTGGTGGTTTTCTTACTGGTGAGCTTTGAGATCTGAAAGAATTCCTGGATACAAGCCTTTTATCAGGTGTATTTCATCCTGTCTGTGGCTTTTTTCATTCTCTTAATAGTGTCTTTTTTAAGAGCAGTTGACAGTCCCACTTACCTGTTCTTTAATGGATCATGCTTTTGGCGTCATGACACCTGACTGGTTGCGGATTTGTGTGCTTCCCCCGTGCATTTCTATCAATGTCCCCTTCATGTATTTTGAAACTCTGTAATCAGCTGTATAAACTTCGAGGATTGCCATCCGCTCTTGATGATCACTATTTATCATCATGGAATGACCCCCCTTTATTCCTCATGATGTCTTCATTCTGAAATCACTGGTCTGATAACATACAGCCACTCCCGTTCCTTTTGATTCTAGCGTTACCATGAGACATCTTTTTCTGTTCTTTTAACTTATTTTGTCTTCCTCCTTGAGATTCTTGTGGGAAGCACACAGTTGGGTCTTTCAGATCCACTTTGACCACCTCTGCCTTCTTACTGGGGATTTGGAGCATTTCTATTTAATGTGACTATTGTTTGGGTTTAAACCTCTCATTTCGTTGTTTTCCAGTTGTCTCAGCTGTGTCGTCCCCCCTTTCCCTGTTTCTCTGCCTTTTCAGATTGCATTTATGCTCCATTGGCTTGTTCACTGTAACTTGCTATTGTGTTTTAGTTGGGTGCATTAGTGTCGACAGTGTGTTTTATCACCTACCTTCACGTGATTATACCCGTCCACATATAGTATAAACAACCTGACAGCAGTCTCTATTTCCTCTCCCAGCCTTCGTGCTGTGTTCATACATGACGCTTCTACATCACATGATAAATGCCAGTTTTTGTCCTCTACAGCTGTGTAGTGCGAACCCTGATCCTTACTCATGTAGGTCTGATCCCAGCACGTGTTATGCCTTTGTACGGACCCACAGTTCCATCCCTCATCTCCTCCTGCTTAATTAAATAGCTCCCTTTACTATTTCCTGAAGTGAAGATCTGCTAATAGTGAGTTATTTTATATTTTAGTCTTGCGTGTCTTTAGACCGTAATTTTGCCTTTGTTTTTGAAAGATATTTTCTCTGGGAAAAGAATTCTCTGTTGATAGTATTTTTTCTTTCCATAATTTACAAATATCGGTCCACTGTCTTCTAGAATAGCTTGCACTGTTTCCGGTGAGAACTCAGGAGTCTTTTTTTCCCCTCTGGCTTGTAAAGACTCTGACTGCTTTTAAGCCATTCCCCTGATCACTGATTACGCCTTTAATTGTGTAAGCTGAGCATCAGAGGACGCGAGGTTGGCGTGGGGGAGCAGGGGGCAGTTCCCGGGCAGAGGAAAGCAGGCTGAGGCAGGCCCTGGGGCTGGAGGAGCTGCTCTGTCTCTGCTGGAAAGGAGGCCTTTGGGATGGTTTTCGTTTCGTAAGTCATGGCAAGAAGTTTCGATTTAATTGTATGTAGGACAGAAAGTCACTGAAGGGTTTTAAGTGGGGAAGAGCATACAGCACACTTTTTAAAACTGCTTTTCAATTGCTATATTCATCCTTTGTGAAGAACTGTCTAGTTTCTACAAAACAGAAAATTTTCTTAATGAATTTCATATATATCTTTAAGAGGCTGGACCCCAAAAAACCCCAGAATGTATTTCTAAAAAATTGTGTATGTATTCTGACATGTTTAAACTTGTCACCTTCCAAGTCTTCTCCGTTGGATGCAGTACACCTATCGAGACGCTTTTCCCACTTCTCAAAACAGTTTTTGACCTTGTTGATTTTGATGCCTTTTAGTGCTTCTGCCATTTTTCATTTCACTTCTTCCACCAACAAAACATTTCCCTTTGAGGACTTTTTTCATCCGGGAAAACAAAACTAAAGTCACCTGGAGCAAGATTCCGTTAAGAGGGAGGGTAGGGCACAAGGGTCATGCTGTTTTTGGTCAAAAACTGCTGAACACCCAGCGCGGTGTGGGCAGGTGCGTTGTCATGCTGCACGTTGTTCGTGTAAATCATTCATCATGAAATGGGCAAACACGTTGAGTCTCCACAACAATTCACTGAAGCCAAACACAGCCTCTCACAACAATGCCAGCTGGTACCCGGATGTAGATGGGTTCCTGGGACACTTGCCGAGCGGGGAAAAGCCTGTACTACAAGGGGCCCGCCCTCCAGATTATTCTGGGTTTTTGGGGGTCTCCCCTCATATAACGAAAACCACTAGAGCTTATTTGAATGGCTACTTCATTCAAATGACTATCGTATTTCAGTACGATACTAGTAACTTTTAAACTTCTCTCCCAGCTGGTGGAAGTGAAAGGCCCCAACGACCGCCTGTCGCCTAAGCAGATGATCTGGCTGGACGAGCTGCAGAAGCTGGGGGCAGCCGTGGAGGTGTGCCACGTGGCCGCGGTGGGGGCCAAGAGCAAGGGCCCCACCTGAGAGCTCTGGGACCGGGAGTCTCTGTTCGTACGCGGATCTAAGATTTCCAAGAGCAGGAAGTATGATTACGTTTCATTTAGTTGTGATTTTGTTATTGTCAGTAATAAACGTGATAGTGAACTTGGTCTTGGTGTAAATACACTCATTGGTTGCACATCCCAGGTTAAGTTTTTTAAAAGGTGAAAACTGTGGTGGCCATTTCGGTACCGGAGGTATCTATGTAATTAACTTACAAAAAAGCTGGGAAAAACCCACATGAGATGATTCAATTAACAGACACAAGGTTTCTTTCTCCTAATTATATTGGAAACAGTCTTGAATTTATCTAAGGTTTCTGTTTTACGCCTCCACTGTTAAAATGTTTGTTCTAGGACCATCCAAGGACATGAACAGTTGAAATTCTGGTTTCTTTAGGAATGAAATAAACCTCATGCAGTTCCTTAACTCAGTACACCTGTCAGTGCTTGCCCTCTAAGCAGGCCCAGGTCACCAGAGGAGTAAAGGTCTTCATCAAAGGCAAGTGTCACTGTCCTTCCTCCCTGGGGACTTCCTAATGACTGGCGGGGGTGGGGGTGGGGGTGGGGACTGAAATGGTGCTGCCATGGCCTGTGCAGGAAGCCTATGGGGAAGGTGGAAGACAGGCCCAGGAGTCAGGGGCTGGGGTCCCGTGTCACACAGACACATCCTGGGACATGAGGGCAATGTCACTCCAGCCTCTTTAGTTATCAGATGGAGTGACAGGTCAGGGCGCCGTCCTGTGACGCCCACATGGCCCTGACTACAGCCATGGTGCCGGTTACCACACAAGTAGGAATGCTGGGCGGGCGACACACACACGCGCTTGGCTGAAAGAGGAGGCCATCACTCCTCGAATCGCTGTTCTCGGGGACGAGCCACACTGAGCACCACAACCAACAGTCCCGTGGAACTTTTATTGAGCTGTCAGCTCACCCCTCACATTCAGGATGCCCACCAAGGTCCCTCCTCTTCCCGCACGTCCCACGGTACCCCAGACCGACCAACGTTAGGCACAAAGGCTTTCGCTTTCTCTCAAGGTCAGGTTTTAACCTCAAGTCAGAAACAGCAAGCAGATTCTGGTGAAGAATGTGGGGAGTCATTTTCACTCCGTTCGCACAACCTCATATACTCTTCTTAAATAGTTAAGACATTTTTGGCTTTAAATTGGCTCCCATCACAAAAACAACAGAAAGACACTGTTTGTCTGTCTTGAGTTCCAATACTGGCGAGGCCAGCGGCGGGACCGCCGCGGTCACACTCCAGACCGGCACCACCACGCCCTTGGCTAGCAGAGGTGCCAGGACGCAGGGCTGTTGGAGTTGTTTTTCATATTGTGCACGACAAGTGGTGGCACAATAATCATGATATAACAACTGTCCAGCAAAAATAAAACGATAAACTGCATTTTACTGCATTTGATTATCATACAAAAATAGGCACACTTTCTATTTTAAAACAATATTAATAGTACCTAACTGTTTTTAAATTTGTAAATTAAATTACTAAAGGAGTTAAAATAAATGTGTGAGGGAAGAAAATTAGAGAGAAATAAATGCTCAACTTCCCCAAAGTAACAAATTTAGAACAATTTGTAATAAAAAAGCAGCTTAGTGTAAAAGGGAGAATTACTACTCCACTTTCAATGGCAGGCATGCTGTGGTGGGTTAGGGGGCTGGTCTCCGATCAAGGACTATACAATGTTCAGTAGCAACAGTGCTATTTGTAAAAAGTGAGAAAAGCCCTTATTTTCTAGGCAAGTTGGCAGAAACATTCGGTTCATCCACAAGAGGAATTTTCTAAGATACTGGACAGGAACTTCTGTCCTTTTAAATCCAGAGACATTATCAAACAATTTTTAAAAGGCAATTCAAATAGAAAGTCATTCATTCCATCCATATAAAGGTATTAATAAAACACTTCTGAAAAAACTTGTTTTAGAAAAGAAGATGAGCTAACTAGACTTTTCACTGTACAAATTTTTAAAAGCTTAAGACAGCAGTTCAAGAAACTAAATTGACAAATTTGAAAACATCTTTTGAACTGGGAATGAAGGGTGCGGGGGGAACGAGGGGCTTGCTCACGCTGCCACTGCCCTCGTAAGTGCTGGCCAGGCTCCTGTCTCCGCTGCGAACACAGGAGACTTGGACCCAGAACATAGCTCTGCCCAGTTCTCGGCCCCCTGCTAATGCGGTTGTCAGAAGTCGGGGGCGGCGGGTGCGGACTTCGCTCGCTATTTATTCATGTGGCAGTATTTTGAGAGAAGGACGTTTTTATTTCTCTGTTCTCTTATTTCCAAATACGGAGAAGCTGAGGGAGGAGGGACTTCTGTGCAGGGGACCTGACCATGACTGCACTGATTTTTTCCCAGGGAACATGGCAACAACAGTTTACCACACTACAAATACTGTGGGAAGCCTCTATTTTTGAGGGTGGACTCAGGGCAGTCACACCTGGACAAACCAATGGCGGCAGCCCCACAGGCCTGCTGTGTCCTCGGTGACCTTCAGAGGGACGGGAATGTGGCTTTGGGAACTCCTGGCACCGGCCTGAAGGTGAGTGGGAAAAGCCTGCTTCTCATGTGCAATGGGATCGTAACTCCCTAATTTTAAAAACAAGTTATCTTTTACTCAGTGTTATTCATACCTTAATATTAATGTCAAAGGCACTTCTAAGTTTAATTATATTATCTACAGCAAAGACTTTTAAAGTTAACAGTGCATATCATTTTAAAGTTAGTCCTAACAAGTTGAGCAAACTCATGATTTTAGGACACAGTGATCTACGGTCCCAAACAAAGTGACCTACATAAGTTATGGTTTCAAACCCTCAGGGGAGTTCAATGAAACATCATAAAAAGTGACCAGAAAAAACCCATGCAGACCCACTAACTCCTTGTGGAGGCCTTCTCGATGTTTCCTGAGAAGGTCCTAAACACTCATTCCTAACCCTTCCTGACACCTGCCTCTGGGTTGCTAATCTGAGGGTCAAGGTGGGGAAAACGGATACCGACAAAACAGATGTTGCAGACACAACCCCATTAGTTTGATCACAGTAATGAGAGTCGGGCAGGTCTGCCTGCAAGCTACCTAAAAACGAGCCAGACCTAAAATGACAGAAACAGGACCTAAAAAACGAAATTATGCCTACCTTCTAAAAATACTGTGAGGGGAGCATAAATCAACATGTTTTTAAACATTAGTGCAAATTTCCTCGGTTACTCTTACATAAAAAACTGTGAGAGCTTCGAAGGCCTGGGTGAGCGATTGAGCTCAGAGGGAAACAGCTCGGAGCTCTCCCCCAGATGCGTGGGAAATGCTCCACTTCAGTCCTCGTTGGCCAGTGTCTCAGTAGATAACCATATTTTGGCCCCACTTAGAAACTTGCTTAGCGGGGTCCCCAGAATGCTTCGCCTGCACAGGTTGCCGACTGGGGAGAACGGGAAGGAAGAGGAGAGGAAGTCGGGTGTCCCTGCGGTGTCGTGGGGGCCACAGGCCCGGAAGTACATCCGGCTGGGCTCCAGGTCCGCGAAGCAGGCCTCCAGGGGCCTGGCCCGGGGCTGCCGCAGCGTCCTGCTGAGCACGTCCAGCTCGTCAGCCAGCAGGGACAGCCGGTGGAAGGCGGTGATGAAGCCGCCGCGGCTGATCTGAGCCTCAGGGACCCAGCGGAAGTAGCAGAGTTTCCACAGCTTGACGTGCGGCCCAGAGAGATGGGGCAAGAGGGCCCCGTGCAGGTCGGCCGGCCTGGACAACCACTCCTGGAAGTAGCGCTCCGCACCACTGTCCCGGCCACCAGCCTGCTGTGGGGGGTCAGGCTTCCATTTTAACGTCAACGAGCTTCTGCGAGGGAAGAGCTCTTGGTCCCGGAGGGCTCCGTTCTCCAGGGAGGCGGGCAGCCCTCTCAGCGTGGAGCTGTAGAGTTTCTGTACAGAAAGAGTTTAGCATTATCGACTGGGCCTCCCTTTGCCTGCAGGACCACCTGGTGGGAGCTCAGCCTGGGAAGAACATCCCGTCCCTCCCCTGGGAAGACTTAGCCGCCACCCGAGTTCTGCTCGCAGGCCCGACTCCGTGAGGCCGGCCCACGGGGCCCTCCTGCCCCATGGGGCCCTCCTGCCCCATCTCTCTGGGCCGCACATCCTATGCGTTAACTTGTGTCTGTGCAAATTTCTACGATTTCCAGGTTAGAAAGCAATCTGGATGTGGCTGACTCTAGAACAGGCAGATGGGTTTTGAGGGTGGGTCATCCAGGCTCAGAGCTGCGACCTGCTGATGCACAGACGCTACACATGGCTCAGAGGGCCCCCGACAGCAACATGCAAAGTCTGGGCACAGCCACTTCAGTTACAATGCAGACGACATCTCAAACCCACACTGGCAGTGTCATGGGGAGGGACCTGACGCCTAACACTCTGCCTTCTGCACAAAGTATAGTCTGTGGTTGTGTGGGGGCGAATGCTGGGTGTCTCCCCGTGTGCATTTTTGTCATTTACCTTTGTCCGTTTAAAAGACTTCACAGAGCCGTTCTGGACACATGGCGTGCTCTTCCCAATGTACAAGGGGTTGTGGAAAAGCGTGCGGTCCTTCGCGGTGAACTGAAGAGACCAGTCCCAAACTGAAGGGAACTTTAAACCCTTTTCGTCACCCAACTGGATATTTTTGCTTATAGCAAATTCCTGCAAAATAAAATATTTGATCATCTGTGAAACATGCCAACTGAAGATGTTGTCAGGTCAGTTCCTGGTTTTGGTGAGCCGCTCATCACCCGAGTTACCCTTTCAAAGTGGGGCAACTCCGGACCCACCAGTGCAGCACGCTTTACTCCCAGACACGAGACGTCCGTGGCCACCCAGAGGGACACTCCTTCCCCTGCGTGGTGAGGGGGACAGCGGTTTGCTTCCTGAAGTCACAAGGGTCGCTGGGCCCTCCAGGCAATGAGTGTGTTATTACGAGAACTCAATTTCACGAATGGGATGCCATAAACATGTCACAGTTATTTTTTACTTGCTAAGCACATGGTCACACGTTCATGCTATTACCTGGTAGGTATACAACCTGGTAAGTGAATCAGTGAAACAGTGTCTGGATGGAGTCACTGCCTTCTATCTGACATGGTCCCTTTTCCAGTGACTTGAAGTGTCTGGGCCATAGCCCAGGAGCAGGATGAATCCATGCCCCTGGTCTTAGTATATGGCCAACACCACAACGGCCACGCAGCCTGGGACCCGGCCTTCCCACCCCAGCATGCCCAGGCAGCACAGTGCTCTGGGCTGACAGCAGGCCGCACCGACATGGGAAGGAAAGGAGCAGATCACATCGAGCTGGCAGCGCACTTCGGGGCTGGGCAAAGGCAGGGAGCTCGTCTTGGTGAGGTGTCGAATGCAGGCCAGCACAGCAGCTCACACGTGCTCCCCTCTGAAGGAGCCGCCCCCAGATACCCAGGCTCTGGAGGGTGGGCAAGCCTGACTCTAATTTTCTGCTCTGTGCCTTCCAGGGTTCTCCAAATATTCTACAGAAAACCATTTCTTTGGAAATTAGAGAAAAGGCAAAGAATAAGTATTATTTGGAAAAATAACCGCTACAGACAGGAGGCCATCGCGACCCCACAGCCAGGCACAAGCCCTGCTGCAGTGCGGGCTCAGGACAAGAACCCAAGAGGGCAAGCCGGGGACTGTTTCTTCAAGGAGCAGGGTGTCCCAGCCCAGGAGCTCTGAGCCTATCACTGCTCAGCACAGCACTGAGCCAGGTGAGGCTCCTAGGGGGGCATGGAGCACGGATCACAAATGGTCCAGTCCACAACCCCCAACGATGACGCTGGGGTCTCCAACCGGGACTCCCGACACACGGCTCACCTGTTCTGCGGGGACCTGTGCCACTGCCCTCCTGACCCCATTCATGGCCTGCTTGAAGGCTTTTCTTCGGGACGTTCCGCGTTAATGAATGTCTCTATTGCAAAAGCCTGAATAAGTCACCCCCTTCAATGTGGGGCACTGTGTCTTCACACCCAGTCCTGAATAATGCACTTCTTTAGGGGGATTTGACGATGCTTCGGAGTTCACAGAAATGCCTGCACCTCACACAGTGAGGCCCGAGGCCTTGCCAGTCTGATGGGTCCATTTTACCAATGAGGAACCCAGGCTCGGCCTTTCCCAGGCACACGGCCAGCACCCGGGCCCCAGCGGGAAGGCCACCCTCTTCTAGAAAGGCTTCCCTAGGTCACAGCAGATGCCTGTTTCTCTCAACGGTCACTGCAGCGTTTGGCTATTCCTGCCACTGGTTCAAAAGTGGGTGAGACAGAACCTGTAGCTCCGGAAAGTTCCACCAGTGGCAACCAAAAGCTACTTTCAAGTTTGGCTCAGTCATGATTCTTCCTCTGAGCACATCTGGTAGCCAGTACAGCAGAGAACCTCACCTAGGACCTGCCTATGTGTCATCTGAGTCGCATTCTCCACAGAACTCCCCAAGGAAGAGTCCTGTTTCTACAACTTTTATGCAACTGACCTAGGAAGTAAACGTCCTCATACAGGGCCTCTCCGAGGACCCAGCGGACAGCCAAACACGAAATACAAACTAAAAAGCACTACGCATAAGGTAGGGAAAATAAGTTACATCTCTGAACTGGTTTATATAAACAACGTACATTAGAGAAAACACCTAAACATGAAACAAGTTCCTGGATGTTTATGCCTTTCAATAATTCATTCAGAAAATTCATTCATTAGTATAAAATGGTAGCTAAAATAGTTTTAAATTACACACTTTAAATACACAGCCAATGTCCTCCACTGCAGTGGCCGCGGCCTCGTGTCACTCACCGTGCTCTGTGTGACCCGCTGGTGAGGGGAGTTGAACAGGAAGGTGCCGAACAGGGAGATGTGCGTGCTGTCGCCCAGCACGGCCAGGTAGGTCTCGGAGAACTCGAAGGCGGCCGGGTACTGCTCCAGCAGCTGCCACGTGGCGTCCAGGAAGAGCGGGAACAGGGGTGACTGGTGGGCACAGGCCAGAAATGGGTTACTCAGTGCCGCCTCCAGTGTCGCATCTATTCCCAAGTGCATCACTGGCATCAGTCAGGGAGCAGATGAACAGCTAAACCTGAGCCTAAAGCACTGGGCTCCTCAGCTAAGGGCCACGTGAGGCGATGAAATGAAGCTCACGTCAAACCTACGAAGTGCATCCCCTGGGGTAATACCTCCGCCCTCGTCTGCCTAAGAAGCTGCAATGTGAAGGACACAGAAACTGATGGGCAGCTTGTCACGGCATAAACAGGGCACAGTAAAATGTGGGTTTAAGTCTATCCCAGAAACAGTTCTCAAAATAAAAAACAACCACTGTAGAACTGTACACCTGGAACCTATGTCACTCTTGATAACCAATGTCACCCCAATAAGTCTAACAAAAATATTTTTATAAAAAAATTATAAAAATCTATATTAATAAATAAAATTATTCCAAAACCAAAAAATAGCTTCTGTAAACAATTTCTAGTTGGCCCTGTAGGCCCAGCTTCCAGAAACTTCCCAGAGTCAGAGAGCAAAGTTCTCATGAGCCTCTAGGTCAGACGCTATATAACCAAACTCAGGGGCTGATGACAGCTACTGTGTCTTGCCCGGCACGTCCCAAGGCATCCGAGCATTTTAGAAGTGACATGCTGGCGGCTGAGATGTCTTCAGGTAGCACAGTTTGCTAGTAAACGTGACATGCCCCAGGGCAAATGGTGCTCTCTGGAACAACGCACCCACAAGATGCTTGCAGGCCTTTCACAGCTTAACTGTGGATCCAAGGCAGCCACTAACCCCCAGCTGTCACAAAGATGTCCTCACACTTTCCATTCCTGACCCATGTGTTCCATTTGAAAATAACATATTACAAAACTGATTTTTCAAAAGACCTAATGTGCTCACTGTCAGCTGTGGAGAAGAGCTAATGCATTATTTCTTCAAGTAGTTTTCAACTCAGAGAATTTCAATAGACAATTCTTTAGAGTTTTTACCTGCAGAGTTTCAATAACCTTCACAAAACATCAATTTAGACTCTAACCCTTTAGTCTTGGACTAAGGGAGCTCCACTTGAAAAGCCTCCCCAGCTCTTTCCAGAAGGAAGCTGTTCACACAACATCATGCTCATCTTGAGCACATTTCAGACAGAGTACGCGTGACGCTCTGTTACCTCTTTCTCTGATCTCTTTAAGTGGTTGCATCTGTCTAGGAATGGATAGCCTGCCATGACCCACTCCTTCTGGATCAGACTCTGGAATCCAGTAATCGTCCTAAAATAGGGATCCAGCATCACTTGAACAAGAGAAGCAACAATACAGCTCAAGTCTCTTCCCTCCTCCTCTGTCAATAGAAGAGAGAGAAAGAGTTACAACACAGAAAAACGCTGAGCGAGGGCAGAAAGGTAGAGTAGGCAGTGCAGTCTCCTGTGCCTTCAAAATAACCTGTGTTGAAAAACTTCATTATAACAACTAAGTCGTCGTTTCATGGGAGATGGCCTTTGGACGTATGACTATATTTTCCAGATGACAAAAGCACACACCTCATAGTTCTTACAATTCAATGGTTTGTGGGAGAAATCGTTCATAAGCCCATTCCACCTCTATTTGGTCAAGGACATTAACTATTATAATCTTTCTACTGATGACTCCACACGGTGACTCGGATGTGAAGGAGAGGAATGGGACTGTCCCCACCACCTGAAAAGGTGGCAAACATTTCCCTCCCATCTTTTATAGCTGGTATCCTTGTCACTGAGGCTAGTCATACCCTGATCTCAAAGCCAGCCAAAGAAATCAGAAGAAAACTGATTAGTATCCCTTTTGATTAGATGTAAAAGTCATTAACAAAATACGAGCAAACTGAATTACCTCAGAAATGTACAAATTTATCCCAGGAATGCAAGGCTGGCTTAACATCTGACAATCAATTAAAGTAACATACCACATTAATAAAATAAAAGGCAAAAACAACATGATCATCTCATTAGACGCACAGAAAGCAAATGTGTGGTGAAAATCCAATGTTCATTCTGGATAAAAATCTCAGTAAACTAGGAATAGAAGCGAACCTCAATCTGATAAAAGGAAACCTATAGAACTCTCCAGCTAATATCATTCTCATCAGTGAGAAGCCGGATGCCTTCCTCCTGAGACAGGAAACAGGACAGGATGTTTGCTGGCATCCCACACTGCACTGGAAGCTCTAGCCTGGGAAACTCGGCAGGAAGAAGAAATCAAAGTCATCCAGGTTGGGAAGGAAAAAGGAGTCACCGTGTTTGGAGACATGACTCTGCATGGAGAAAACCCTGAAGCATCCACAAACTTACTGCCTGAACTAACGCACAAGCCCAGTAAGGTCACAGGAGCTCTATACACATGACAATCTGAATATACGAGAAACCTGAAAACAAGGTTAAGAAAATAATTGTGTTCACAACAGCTTCAAAAATAAAATAGGAAGAGACAGAGCACAGTTTAAGTGTAAGACGTGTATACCAAGAAATATAAAGCACTGTTGACAAAATAAAGGGAAATCCCAATAAAGGAAGAGTCATTCATTTCACGGACTGGCAGAGTCGGTGTTAAGATGGCATTCTCCCCAGCTTTATGTACGGGTTCAACATACGCCTATCAAAGCCCCTGCAAACTGTGGCATTTACAAACCACGGAACACTATTCAGAGATAAAAGGGAACAAACTGCTGGGACATGCGGAATGAATAAACCTCCAACACATGAATATTAAATGAAAGAAGCAGCAGGCCAAAGACCACGTGTTGTGAAACTGCATTTTATAAAACATCCAGAAAAAGCGAATCTAGAGAAAGTAGGTTAGTGGTTGCCTGGAGCTGGACACAAAGAAATCTATCTTTTTGGGGTAATAGAAAATTCCTAAAATTGGATCTGTATGTTTATGAAAAATGACTGATTTGTACACTCAGATGGGTGAACATAAAGTTATACCTCAATAAGCTGTTTAAAAACAGCCTGTGAGGCAGTGAGTGAAGTGCGAGCTCAGTATCTGTCCTGAGGCCTTTGTGTCACAACAGATGCACGCAGACAGGTGCTAAGCAGAACTGTGCGGTGCGGCGACCACGCCCCATGGCTAGCAGAGGACAGGTTACTGCACGGCCAGGCCTGCGTGCGTGTGTGATCGAAATACATTGTGTCAGGTAACGATGATGTGAAACAGGGCAGTGCTATTCATTTTCTGCCCCCTAAGGATTACCAATGTCTCTACCTTATTAAAGTCAGTTAAACTTGAGAGGCAGTAAAATACTCCTATAAGCCTCCACACCACCATTTATTCATGTAGTATGCAATGTGAATTTATTATAAAATCAGTTAGTTCATGGTTCATTAAACCTCATCTGTAAGCTGACACGTTCTACTGGCTGGAAAATTATTTCATATACAATCCTATATATCAACTGAATCTGCTTAACTGCAAGATTTTATACTGCGGTTTAATACTATCAGACAAAATTCATGTTACTGGCTGTTCTATTTGGTTCATTTCTTGATATCAAACTGCTTCTTCAGAGTCACAACGTAGCAGGAGCCAGAGGCATTTAAACTAAAATCTGCATGAATTAGAAAGACAGCCAGATTAGAGACAGCAGACACTCTTCCACGAGCACTTTGCATGCCTCCGGTAAGCGGTGACTGCCTCCCCCAAGCCAGGAAGGAGAACTGCAGAGCAGGCCGGACACGGGACGCCTCTCTGCTCTCCTGCGTGCAGTGTCTGCGCCACCGTTCTCCGTCAGTGCTGTGCGGATCTGCAGTGAACCCGCTGCGAGTGTGGTAGGAAGAGGTGGCGACCTAATGACATTTGCTGGAGCATGGACAGTCAGTCCCCAGATGGCCGACAGGGGGCCCAGTGTTTTCAGAATGAGTTACCTTGGAGGACCACGGACACACGCTTGCTCTCCAGCATGTACACAAGTTCTGCCGAATGTCTCAGGAAGGCCCTGAAACGAGAAAGGGGAAAGACACTGTTAAAAATCAAATTTCCACTATGAAGATTAGAAAAACCAAAAACACCTCAAAACACTTCACTATATACATTTGAATTCTCAATAACCTTTATGAATGTCTTCAGTATTTATATGATTCTTTAACAGAGAACATTTGGAGTTTTGTATCAGGGCAATTCATTAACCTTTTATAAAAGGAAGGAGGTGGTTTACAAAACATTCTGGAAATGACGAAACTATAGCGATTGGTCGCCAGGCACCAGGGATGGGGTGGGACAGGACAGGACAGGACAGGACTGGGTAGGGTAGGGTGGATGGGGCGGGGTGGGGTAGGGGAGAGGTTGAAAGTCTAAAGGGGCAGCATAGGAGCTTTGTGATGATGGGGCAGTTCTGTGTCCTGATGGTGGTGGTGACAGGTGTCTACATACGGGCTAAACTGCACGACTACATACACACAGCAGAATAGAGCAGAAACCTGGATGAGCACTAGATGGTGGCACTGTCAGTGTCCTGGTCGGGACACGACATTCTGGCTTTGTTAGATGACACCACGGGGATGCTGGGTGGTGAGTACTGGCTCTCATCATTATTTCTGTATCTCCTGTGAGTCTATAATTATTTCAAAATACAAAGTTAGAGAAGAAAAAGGAAAAGTGGTTGCACAAACCTGACATACTCTAACCAGCGAGTGCCTTCCAGGGAAGATAACCATTTCTCTTCGGTTTCTTCAAAAGGCTCTATGAGAAAATGGAATTACACACACATACAATTATACACACTCATATACACAAATACACAGATTTTCAGGCTTTTAAAGCTTAATCTTATGTGATCGCTATCAGAGTTAAGTGATACATCACAGTTCTTAACATTTAAAAGTCGGCTGTAAGGAAGTGTCGTGCACTTTCACTTAAAAATATAAACATTTAAGAAGATGCTACAATTCTATAAAAACTAGTAAGAAAGCACCCTCTGGGCCTCCATCTTCTCTGTGGCTCCTCCCAGGATGCTGTGGGGACAGTCCCACCATCCTACCCCCTAAGAACTGGTGGCTGCAGCCTTCTGGGTCAGCCCAGGCCTGACTCTGGTGCTCACGTCTGTGGGAAGCTGCCCCAGGCCGCTCACCGGGGCTCCTCAACTGCAAACCTGCCGACCCTCCCGCCGCTGCCTCCCTGTGCACGGCTGACGTGGCCGTGATGGCCTTGGCTGTGGCATGAGTTAGGACTTCCTAAACAGCAGATGGTCATCTATGTCCCGTCACTGTGCTTTCAACACTCTCCCCAACCCCCACCAGCTCTCCTTCCAGCCCTGCCTCCATGGCAGTCTCTCCTGACACCCAGGTGACTTGGGGACTCTCCGAGCAGACGTCACATCGTGTCCGTGTCAGACATCCCCTCAGGACACATCAGAAGCACCTAAGTGTTTGTTCCAACAGATGTACCACAAGTCTGAGCCTGCACAGGTGACAGCTCAGCTCTGTCACGTTAATGTCTCAGCTGTAACTGTGTACGCTGAAATCTCAGTAAGTGGTAAGGTACCAAATGGTTCTAGGAAAGTATCCTACTACACCCTTCATGATTTGAAGGTCATTTATTTGGTTCTTGTCCCTCCAAAACAGAAAGCAGTTTAACCTTCACTTTTTGAGGGCTCCTGACATCCTCATAAAGAGTTTGTTCAAATACTTCAATGAGCCCCCACTTAAATGTGTCCATTTCTAAATTTTTGAGGACCGCTGCTTTTCCTGGCACACCTCATGCAGTGCAGTGCCCCCATTCGTGTCACACACACACACACACACACACACACAGCGCACAATTACCATTAACGCAGAGCTGCTTCAGTTTCACAAAAGCCGCCTGTGTTTCCTGGATGTTGGGCAGGGTCTTATCCAAGTCTGACTTGTACACATCACTCCTCTGTGGGTGACTTTTAGTCACGGCATTACAAATCCTAAGAAAGACAAAATCCTTCGGTCACCACGCATTCATTTGTTCAACACGTATTTCTTCAACATGTTCTATGAGCCAAGGCACTCCTCTACGAGCAGGGGACAGAGACACAAATGGGACAGGCCAGGTCTCTGCCTTCAGGGGTTTATCCCCTTGGTGGTGTAGGGCGTGTGTGACTAAGAAAGGACAGGCTGTGGAGATGCCGGGGGTGACATGACTCAGCGAACACTGGCCAGTGAAAGCAGGTCATGTGGTGAGAAAGGGCTCCTCTGTGTGGATGGAACCGAGGCTGAGGAGAATGTAGGGAAGGAGGTGGCCCCCTCAGCACACCGCCAGGGTGGGACTGGGGCAGAAATGCGTGTCTGTAACATTTCTAGAAAGCAAAGTGACAGACTGGACGAAGGTTCGACATGGGGAGGGGAAGTCATTGAAGACCAGCCCAGGTTTCTGATAGCAGCTGGGCCAGGGCTCAGTGGCCATGTCCTCGAGGTTGGCTCTGGATGTAATGAGCTTAAAGGCCCTTTGAGACCTCCACAGGGAAGGTATACAATTAGATCAGAGATATCACTAAAGCCACAGCTATAGGTGACCTTGAGGAAGGGAAGGCAGAATGGGAAGAGGAAGTGGCCTGACAGGCTGTGTGACGTGTGCGGAAAGGGCCGGCAGAGGGCGCTAGGTGCCCGTGAGGGACAGTGGACAGGAGCAGGACAGACCCAAGTGACGCCCATTGCTGTGAAGAGAACCAAGACATGCCCAGTTCCTCAATGACACAGGTTACTGCTGACTGCAGCAGACAAACTTGTTTGTCATGGCTGATTAAAACCACCATTGGAGCCACTGGGACTCCATAGGCCTAAGACCAAAACTCTTAAAAAAAGTCTGTTTTATCCTGAAGTGTCTCAACCGGAAATCACTGCCCTTGGAAAGTACACGAAAGGCCATGTGACAGCAAGACGTCAGCGATGTAAGACCCCTAACTGTCTCATAAGCCAAAGAATTCTTTTTAGTTTCATTTCCACGTTACTTCTGATACGCTCACATGCTGTTCAAAATGGCAATTCTTGCACAGAATGTACGGTGCTAATGAGGCTAGGCCATTTTCCAACTGTTTTCAATTGGCTGGGACTTTAGGGGGCTTATTTATGACAATTGAACATGGCTGCTTCCTGGGTACCTCTGGTCGATTTTCCTCTGCTGCAGCGCGTCCTTCACGAGGGCCATGCGTACCAGGGCGCTGCCATTCGAGTGGCTCCAGCACCAGACCTGGGAGAGAGGCAGAGCCTTTACTTACCTGGGCAGAAGGCACGTTGGCAACAACAAAAGGCAGCAGCTAGCAAGCACTTACTGGCATCCTTCTCCCAACGAAGGAGTGGGAAAAGGTCTTCAGGTCTTGATCTGCTAACGAACTTGGCACGACGAAGTATTCTGGAAGGCTGGAGGGGAAAAAACAAAGCACAAACACTCCTGTGCTTTAGGCAAGATTAGTGCTCTGTGAACCCCATATGTAATGAAGTACATTCCTGCCCATTTAACACGCATCCCACTTAGGAGCCACGCTGTGGACACGAAGGGGGACACTGATGATCCCAGACATCTCAGTCTAAAACACGTATGATGTGGTCAATGATCACAAAATGTGCATTTATAGCAGGGAAAAATCCAGAAGATACTTGGAATATTATCCAGAATGACCATTCATCAAACACATACGCAGTTTCTGACAATGCATCCACCTTTGCTTTGACAGGCTGTGGGTAAAGACACACAGGTGCACACAACCAAACCAACCCACAATCTCCCGCGAAGCTTCACTCCCTTCTCACCACCCTGTCCCTAAGACGGGCAGTCTCTAGGGCACTCACTGGAGGGCAAGCTCACCGCACCTTAAAGACACCTGCTGTCTCTCCTTTCCTCCACATGGCCAGGCAGGGGAATGGAGCCAGACCCTGCCATATGCTGTCAACACATCACATACCTGAGCATGCTGGCCACAAAGTCTAAGTTCAAGGGCAGGCAGGACCCATGCTGCATGCTCCAAACCCTTCCCAGGACTATGCTCTGGGAGTACCCAGGTTGGGGGCCAGCCAGCAGTAACGGGGGTGATTTGTTCTAGATACTGTATATCTGCAAGGACTAATGATGATTTCGATGGTCGTAACATAAAGCAGCCCTCAAATCCATTAGCACCACATGACACAAACAAACAAATTTAAAAAACAACTTCCCAGTCACATCTGGAGGACTCGAGGCAGCCAGCTTATTGCTCTGAAAACTGGGTACGTAAAGGGAAAAAAGGAAACACACGGCTGACTCCTGAGCAACACAGCTTTGAATTCCGGGGGGGTCCAAAGACAACAGCACAGAATGCATATAACATACAGAGCAAGAGTTAACAGACTGTGTGGCTGCTAAGGCTTCTGGTCAACACCAGGCTACGAGCAGTTCAGCTTTGAAGGAGCCAGAAGTCAGACACGGGTTTTCAACCACACCAGGGGCACTAATCCCTGCGCTGTTCGAGGGTCGCTGTTTGCCTTTCTTGTATAAAGTGAGTCTCAGGGACTCAGAGCAGACGAGAGGACAGGCTAACAGAAAGCAGAAAGGAGGACAGAACTAGAACGTAACCAAGAAACAACCAATGCGGGCAATGACCATCATGCCTAACGACAGCTGTCTGCCAGCTGACCCACGACACAAGAAGGAATCCTGTCCTACATGGATCAGGTGACTGTCACTGGGCCACTGCCACCAGCATCACAGCGATGCCCAGTTCCCATGTGAAGCAACAGGAGGCCCACAGCCACCTGACGGCACATTCTCGCCCCAAACCGAGAACCTGAATCTGACTCACTTACTAATCCTCTGGAGCTAAGTGACATTCTACAGGAGTTCAGGAGGCACAGGTGCACACGAAGGACACCGCTGGGATAAAACCAGCAATACCGGAATGTGGCAAATTCTATAGAACAAATGACCTGGGGTGTCAACAAACATATGATAGGTGAAGAAAGGGGTGGGAGGAGACTGTCATCCATCAAAAGGCCTGAAAGACGTGTCCGGAGTCCACTGTGTTCCTGATCGGAAGACGCTCACGTTCACAAGACACGCACAAATAAACACGGACTGCATTACTGATGACAGTGAGGAGTTGCTGTCGATTTCTTTCAGTAGATAATGGCATCATGATTGTGTTAAAAAGCCCTCATCTGCAACCTGAAATATTCCTTAAAGCATTATTAAACCAAGCACACACGAACCCTAACTTGAAGTTAACAGGGCAGCAGAGTTCGATGGCCGTTCAGAAGCCCCCGCCGCTGTAAATAACGCCATTAGACGGGCACTCACCAGGTGGATATCATGTAACCCTCGTTAATGGAGCAAACTCTCCAGCCGGAAGCACCCGTCCTCTTGACCTCTCTGTCCCAGTCTGAGTAAGTTTCGAAGAGTGGCGTTTTCTGGCTGCTTCCACCCACCGCTGCACTGCCCCCTCCAGTGGGCACCCCATTAACTTCGTGGGCTGTGAGAAGAAGCGGTGTCATTAGTTTTGTCACTCAGTCACTCAGCATCCCTGGCCTCACTTGTGCCTCCTGCCATAGGCTCCGAGCAGGCCACTCCTCCAGCGGGTCCTTTATGTCCCTGAGGTGGTCTTACTACTCGCAGCAGTCCTGATAAAGGGGACCCCCTCTTTTCCTCTCACAGAACAGCTCCCTCCGTCTTGTCCTTACCCAGCACTTTCCCAACTGCTCTGCACCTTCCATTTCTCTGTGGCTCTATCTCCAATGCCGTCAAACTCAAACAGGTTGACCTAACTTTGGAAAAACTCTCAGTGAGTCACTCTGGACCACTCTGGCCACTACACTAGGTATCTCCCCCGTTCCCTGTACTGACCGCCTTCCCCAGTGATGAGTGATGCCTGTGGCCCCTGGTCCCTTTGCACTGACTTCCTCCTTAACATCAGTGTCTTCTCTCCTTTCTGAGAGTGCTAACACAACAGTGGAGGGTCAGCTCCCAGGCGCAGAGGGGCCCCGAACTCTCCCTGCAGACCTAGGCCCCAGCTGACCTCATGTCCCTCAGAGTCTACGGAACAAGCCAGCATCGCTAGGTGTCTGAGGAGGATGCAGCCAGGCTGGACAGCATGACACAGTGAGCATGGGGTAATCATACGTCAGGTAACTGCACCCAACGAGAGTCTAGGGGTGCAAGGCACAGGGGTGAGAGGCTACAGAAATCAGATGGTCTGTGCTGCCCCAAACAGTGCCCCACAGCCACATGTGCCACTTAAACAAAAATTCAAGTGAAATAAAATGAAAACTTCAGTTCCCCAGCTGCGGCAGCCACATGTAGCTGGTGGCTCCCACATCACACAGTATAGAGAGGACATTTCTGTAACTGGACAGCGCTTCTCATGCCACACTGGGAAGGTAGAATTTTACCCTTTAAGTGGCATCTGATTTTAGCAGAATGTAGTAGACTGAAAATGCTGACTGTGAGCACAGATCCTGGAGCCGCGGCCATCTCAGGGCCTTCTTCAGAATACCACCAACCAGAAGGCGTGCTGGGGCAACTTGGGGGTGTGACGCTCCCAGAATATAGAACCCGCGTGGACGTTCCAGGCAATCCCTGCATTATACACAGTGTCCCAGACGACCGAAACCCACAGAAAGCTAGTCACTATTAGAAAACCTAAGTAACTCATCACATACCAAATGAAAGGGGGAAAAGTCCTATGATGAGCTCGTAAGTGCAGAAATCCATTTGAGAGAGTACGACACCTGCTCACAATCTAAAATGACAACTTCAGCAAACTAGAATAAACGGTAATTTCCTTAACCTGATGAAAGGTATTACTCAGAAACCACAGCAAAACCAGGGGCGGAAACAGTGTCCGCTGTCATTGTTACAAGTCAGCACGGTAGCAAAGGGACCTCACCACACAATGAAACAAGAAGTACAGAGAACACACTCAGAGTTTTCGAGAGCTACAGAAACGGTTTGGCGGGATACTCCCAGCCGCGAGTCTAAGCCTGAATACTTTTCAGTTTTTTGAAGTTACAGACCTTAGGAGGCCAGGCTAGAACAGGAGAACATGCTACTGTGTATGACACTGTTCCTTTGGCAAAACTTCATCTCAAGATCTAAGAACAAATGCTTCTGAATATAAAGCTCAGAACTACAAGATGTTGCCTTGTCTGCTATTTTACAGGTTTCCCTCCTCCACCTGTCCGCTTGTCACCAACCAGGCCCAGGTCTTCCATGTGTTCCAAACCTTCTTCGGTGAGCACTTACTATGCTTCCAGAAAGTCCCAGAGGCCTGACACTGCCTGTAGCCTGCTCTGTAAGTGGACTGCTAACAGGGGTCGCAGCAGCAGACTTGCACAGCTGGCTATTGCAGGAGACCCAGGTCCCCTGAAAGCTAGCGCTGGGGTTTTAGGACACAACTTAAAGTGAGCCTGACTTGAGTGTTCTTGACCATGGCCACCTTCTGGGACATAGTCCAGAAGTTAATGCTGGGCTGTGTGAAATTATCTTATTAGAGCGGCCCATCCATATTTAGAACGGCCTCAAGCAACAGCAAGGACAACAAAAGTGGTCAGCATCTGGAAAGAAAGCTGTCACTGTGATGACACTGCAGAAATGTGATGTCACAAAGAAGGGCGGGGAGGGAAAAGCAGAACTCTGTCACCAAGTTCAACATAGGGAGTCACCAAAGTGGCTCATGGGGGACTGGGACTGGCGGGCCCAGGGTGCAGGCAGCATGCTGCCACTTCAGATTACATCACGGAATCTGCGAATGTGATGTCGTCATGGAGCCGAGCCGCCGCCACTGAGGCTGCAGGTAACTTCATGGGGTTTTTGGTTCTTTAGTCCAGAAGCACAATGTGACATCTTGTCAATTTTATAATAACAAAAACAAAGCTGTACTTTGTGGACATTATTTGCCCAGTAATAACCTGATGATGAAAACAAGAGTCTTTGTGGTTTCTCTCAAGTTCAAAGAGGACAAACGGATCATTGTTCTTGTCTGTGCAGGGCCTTCTCATGCGTCTAGGTGTGGGGCGGGGTGGGATGTGGGTGCTGTGCATCTCCTGGATGGCTCCTGAGCTTCTCAGAGATGGTTTTTCACTCAAGGCCGAATGGGAAAGAAGACTTCAGGATGCTCTTTTCTTAGATGACTGCAGGAGACATTCTCTAACTTCAGATCTCATTTGTGAGAACAGCTTTGTCACCTACCTGCCTGCAAAAGGACTTCTTTAATCCAGCCAGTGACTCAAGGTATCATCCAGAAGGTCAAGAGTGGGTTAATGGGCATCTCTCACATACAATTGAATGAGTTCTGACTGCAGTGTGTGGGAATCAGGCTCCCTTCGATCGCAAGGATGCAGTCTGTGGTTCTGCAACAGCACAGCAGGATCTGAGGAGCTTATCAAAACAGTGGCCAAGGGTTATGTCAAAAGAGGAGGAGTCTGAAGGACGTAACACAGAAAGTGTTCCTAAATATCTCAAGTATTCATTATCAACAAGCTATACATAAGAAGACAGAGAACTGACTCACGCTCATTAAGAAAATGCAGCAGCAAAGAGCTGCGATGGCTTGAATAAACTAAAGTGTTGTTAACCCCGAGATACCCACAAGGAGTGGACGAGGAAAACTGTGAAAAGTCACTGAGGCAGCTAGCATATCCCCAAGGCATGATGAAATTTACTGCTTCTACTGAGCTCAAGTCATTTCACTACTGCCGACAGCCTGAATCTGCACCGTGGACCCAATGGCTTCTATCAAGAAAAAGCAGCATCAAGAATTGGTCTGGGTCAAAGACAGACGTGAGTGGGAATCCGAGACTCTCCTCCCACTCTCGTACCTCCTGAAACTTCCCTTTCAGCTTCTGTCTGTGCCTCTAGGCAAGCACTGCAACGAAGAAGCCCTGCCCAGCAGGGTCTGTCGCTCAATGGTGACTGAGCCAAAGGAACATCTGCCTCACCAAGAGGGCAGGACCTACAGCACTTTTTTTTTTAGACAGTAAGTGAACTGTCTTTAGATTAAGAAATTAACTGCATCATGTAGGTTATAACTAGTTATGTTTTCGTGAGAAAAATGAGGTTCTGGATGCACTGTCACCCACATTCTGTAACTACAGCACTATAAGAAAAAAGCTGCTTGTTCTGTCAGCACGGCTTTCATGTGTCATCTATGGTGTTTACAAGTGTCTTTTAAAGCAGTGAAAATGTACTTGGCCCAGATGCACCTGCAGATACTATGTAATGTTCCCACAATTCAGTGTATCTACACTATTGTGATACTGGAATACTTTTATTTCACAAATTATTTAAATTACTACCATATATTTTGAGGTAATAAAATGTAAAACACCAGTACAATTAATAATTTATAATATCCCCATCCAGACCATTCCGGGGTGAATGAATATTTTATTATGAATGTGTAACTGATTAATTTTCTTCCTTAAAGAACAGGAAAACATGTGCCTTAGTAAGTTAGCTGACATGCGGTCACTAACCCAAAGGGCTAATGTGAAACATGACCGCTTTGCCTCTAGCTTTTCATGAGATGTAAAAGAGATGGTTGATTAAAAGTATATTAGCATATAAAAAGTGTACAGAATCACATGAGCATCTGAAATTTTCCTTGGTGATGTCATCACTGACACAAGTATATGGACAGAACTCCTACTTCGCATTGATAAAAACTACCTAGAATATACCTGTCCTTTAGACAAATGCTCAGCTTCCTTTCATCAACCTACTCATAAATACAAAGGTGTTTTCACTATGTCAATGACATCCACTAAAAAGTTTAACTATTTCTGCTTTTGCATGAAATCATACCTTGCCAGAAAAGAATATGCATTTCAAATATCTTTTAATCTTCTGCCAGGTTTCTTAAAAGAGTGACTCAAGCTACTAATTAAAAGGGGTGGGGTATCTTTCTTCATCATATAATACAGGCCAATGATGGCAGGTAAAATACATTACTCCTACGTTGACAGCTGCTTGCAGGATCTTTGTGGTCACTTTTTAAGGCATACTCTGAGAAATACTGTCTCTTTTAGCATACAGTGCTTACTTCTCTAACAGTCATGAAGCTAATAATTCTACAATCGTTAAAGCTCATTTAGTTGGAGGCTTCTGATAAACATATGAATAAAATGTACACAATGTAAAGTTAGTCACAATATTTAATATTTTCATATTTACCTGAATTGTGGTATTTTTTCCCAACATATTCAAATGCAAAGAGTAGCTGGAGGTCTGTTGGCTGGGAATAATGAGCTATTGCAAGGCATACCTAGGAAAAATTCTACATTTAGAATTTGATTTTAACACACTTGGTTAAATGAAATGTACAATCAGGCCTTGGGTACTGGGAGCCCTAATAGTCTTAGGGTGGTGATTACAGATACTGATTTACATTTTCTATTGGTCCAGGATGCGCAAGAGCGCCTTAAAGGCCAGGTATCTCAATCACTGTTGTGCCCCCAAGACACTAATCTTTAGTGAGTACAAGGTAAGTAAGTATTCAGTAAGTATCTGCTGAGTTGAATTTTAACAGGGAAGTATTTTTATTAAAAGAAATGAAACTTAAAAACTGAAGAATTCTCCCAAAAGGCATATCTACTCCTTAAAAAAAAAACAGAAAGTTTCATTTTTGGTGGTCTATAATAATTAATACCAGCAATTTGGAAGGCTTAATGTAAGGCATGAAATTTTAATGTTCATACATCATGGATTAAAAAATCTAAACTTAATAGAAAATCTAAAGTCATAGCAACAACAACAAAAATAGCAAGAAACCCCAAAATATGTGGGTGGCTCAAAGAGATACATAAAAAACAAAACAAAACATGTTTAAGTAAAATGGTTGGGCGCTACGCCTGTGGGGGGGAAGTGCGGGCTTCTGAGTTAGAGATCAGGGCCCAAATCCCAGCTCTCTCCATGTAACCTGTGTGATGTCACTTCATTTCTCGGTGTGCAGTCTGTGCCTCTGAGCAATGGAAGTATCTGTGGCCGTGGTGGGCATTACGAATCTTAATGCCTGGGCTCTGGAGGAGCTCCGTATGTGAAAATGCAATTCTCATCACCCCTAACTGCTGCTGGAGAGAACAAAGGGTGGTGGTCTATGCTCACAAAGATCGGGACCAGACGGTGGGAGAAATACTCTAGCATGAACCAAGATGAAAGAAGGAATTTAAGACACACATAGGGAGAAAGGAGCAGAAGACCTTTCTGAAAAAGATTCACTGTCATTTGGAAGGAGAAGCATTAAGCCAGGATGAGGCACTTGTAACACTGAGTAAGCAAGGAAGCCCAGTTAAAGTTAGGCTATGTCTATAGTATCATTCGGGGTGGCTTGATGCAAATTCCGTTAACCAGTAAGTTTGTGTCAGCGTCGAGTTTACAATGTATTTTTAAAGTTTTCTATAGAATAAATGTTTCCTGTCTTACTGAAATAAAATATACAACTAAGAAGACAGAGCTCCTCATTGGTTTTAGTTTTATTGAACAACAACAAGCTTCTTGAAACTTATGTAGTGTCTAGATCTCACTGCCCACAGGAGAGCTTCCTAGAAGAGTCCCACTTACATAACTTAGGAGGTAGTCTTCTCCACCCCATCGCTAACCTTCCCTAAATCACTTCTAGCAGCAAAACTAAGAACCTGCTCCCAGAAGCAGTCTGCACCGCTTCCCGTCCCTCCAGGTGCCATGTTCACTGTAGAAGTCTGGGGCATTTTTCTCAAGCTTGTGTTTCATTCTGGTCCCATTTCTCTGTACTACACAGCTACATCCTTCGGCCACACTCACCCATGGCATCTCTATGGGCTTCCCTACATTCTAAAAAACTCCACAACACTTAAGAATGTTCTTCCAAAGATGAGATTCTGACCAACTTGGTTCCCTGGATAACCTGCCCATGGTTCCTGATACCTGCATAAAAATTAAATCTGCTTCTAACTGATTCTTCACAAAGCTGGGTCTCCTTTACCAGACATCCCTCACCTTCCCAATGTCCCCTCAGTGGTCTCTAGTCAGAGAAAAACGTGTTTGAACACACTCTGTCTGCCTTAGTCCCAGCCACGCCTCAGTCACTGCTGGGGAACTCCTTCCCCACTGCTCAGCCAAGAGGCTTTCTCTGAAAAGCTCTGGTCAACAGCTGACCTCTTCCCAGGCCTCCTCATCAGGCCCAGCCAACTTCACAGAGCCAAGTGCAGAAACCCTGCTGTTCTCTCTGAATAACAACAGTCCCCATACCAGGTCTCTCTTTAGTGACCTGTGCTGATGTAGCTGTACTTTCCAGGTATTCACATGATAGCTGTGAATGTGGATAAAAAGAAGGCCACAGGGTTCTGTGTTTTACTTTCATCTTGAAGTTCAATTCTTCCAGAACAAATGTCATATTTCTCACTCAGTCAGCAGATATTTATGGAGCCCCCACCAGTCGTAAGTCCTGGTGGTACTGCAGTGAACAAAGTGGACACAAACCCATCCTCACTGAGCTCACATTCGAGTGGCAAAGACACACTCAACAGGATGAACAAGACTACAGTACATTAGATGACTACACATGCTAACAGAGAATGGCACTCCGGCAGGAAGGGCTGTGAAGTGTTATGGGGAAGGAGAAGGTTAGTAACTTAGAGAGGAGACAAGGCGCAAACCCAAATAGAGACCTTGAGACACTTCATTTTTGCCATCTCTTCAGTACCTTTTAGTTGACAATATTAGTTACTAACATAATAAGGAAAATGCTCTAAGCCAACAACACTAGTATGTCCCTTTCTCTAAGACATTCAGAAAGCAGTCACGGGCCTTGTTCACACACAGGAAAGTCACGTACCACTGATTACGGAGTATTTTTATGGCCACAAATAAAAAACAAACACTGCCTACTGCTAGGCAGAACCCAACACAGCTCATTTCTAAAAAGCACTTAAAAATGGCAAAAAAAATCACATTTATAAAGGTTAGGAAACAAGTGAGCACGTCTAATAGCATCTACATGGAAAGAAGACTGTGCAACTAAAACTCAGCTTAATTTACTTGTGCGAGGGTTGATTTTTCGGGGGAGAGGGCACAACATGAACTAAAGTTGCTCCATAGTGTAATTACAAGTGTGTACAACTTGCTGTCATACAACTAGAGTAGGGGTGTCTTTGGGAACCCAGACAAAGGCATGTACAACTTGGGTGGCTTATTTGGCTTACTTACATTCATGCTCTTTACTCTAGGACATTCTAAGAAGAGAAAGCTTTTTGAAGCTTTCCTTTACACACTGTTTAAAAACCCCCTGCCAACATTCCTCACATCTATCACCAAGTCTGAAAGGCTTAAAAAAGTAGGTCTCATTTTCATATAAAATTATTCCAATTTTGTAATGTATTCTCTAAGCATTAAATTTTTTTAGAAAAACTCCACATCTTAACAAACTGCCTCTGAAATAGTTCACTTGCCCTGGCTATATCATAGGAAATAAAGAAAACCTAGGTATTAAAGACATTCAATTATAGTAAATATTTTACTGCAGGAAGAAAATCTAAACTATTTTTGAAGTGCCCGGGGGACCAGGGCTGCCATTCTGGTCTGGACAGGAGCCAGGGTCCTGGAGCTGGTGGTTTGCCTCCCCGACCAGCTGGGGGCACAGCACTGGCAAAGGTTCAAACCTTATTGAGCTCTGCACGCTGGCCAACGAAGCCAGTTTCCGAAAGTGCTGTGGTCTGAAAGCCACCAAGGAGTGAGGCTCATTTAAGGCAAAAATGACAGCTTAGAGAAGGTCAAGTGTTCTTTAAATAGACAGGCTGAATTTTCACTTCTAGAAAGTCTCCTTGAGCAAGTGATTCATAGCCAACACACTTAAGAATAAAATGGAGACAAAGGGTATATATTTCACTTACCACCTTTATATATACATTTTTTTGACAAGTGATAAATCATTAAAAGCAATCTATTTTTTTTTTTTTAAATGTGGGTAGTTCCCTGGGTGGCAATCGAACACAGGCTGCAGCGCTGACAGTGCCGAAGCCTAGCCACTACACCACCAGGGAGCTCCCATTAACCCTCAGATTTGAGCAAAGGTTCTTCAAAAGGAAATGATGGCTCCAAGTTGCGCTGAGGTTAGAGGCTCAATTCTGTATCAACCCAATTCCTTTCTCGACCTTTCCCAAATATCCTTATTTACTTGTGATGGCCCACGAGTAATGAGAATGAAAACTAATGACGCAGTAGCTCGCAGTTATCTAATTCTGCCATAACACAATTTAGGCCACACCAGCTAGACAGACTACCAGAAGGCGTCAGAGAAATACTTAACAAAATGTGAACCAACTGAGCATTTTAAGATTTCATATTTCAAAAAGAAATATAAAATGCTTTCATTACTTCAAATTAACCATCAATTAAAACTCTGAACATACAGCTGGTCATTTTAGAATAACTTATAAAATCAAAGCATTTCCAGAGAAAATGGAGCATGCAAAGCTCCCAGGAGTTAAAAAGCTGTAGCTTCCCAAATGCTACCTAATTTTAGATGAAACCTTCCCCAGGAAATAACAGAGTATGCTACAATTTTGGTTTTAACTTCTGAGAGCATGAAGCCTTCACAGCCACATGTGATGTGACGCTCTGTGTTTGCAACTATGTAAATCAGGGGAAGTTTGTCTATTTATAATCTTATTGCCTGTATGTTTCTTCCTGTGCTTCCCAACTATGACTGTACAAAAGCCAAAAAGAGCATCACTTTTGGGTCTGTGGTAACATGCTTTTTATATTTTAAGACAGTGGGGAAAGAATTTTTGCCAGAAAGTTGATTTTAGGAAAGGGCATAGAAAGCTGGACGAAGCCAGTTTGCACAGACAGTTCATCACTTACCAGCAGCCCAACAGACAAGAAACATCGGAATTTCCAGAGCACTTATTGTCAGTTTCATTCACTTGGCAACTAACCATTTATGTGAAAACCCCTTTTATGCTGCTTTGTGCTGTTATTTAATTTCCATATATTCGTGCTTTATTTTCTTAACTAAACAGCACATTGCCTCAGACATCAGAAAGGACCAAGTCATCTACATTGCTCAAGAACCAAGTCAAATAATTATGCTTTCCAATTACTGAAACAGTGTCATCTGAAAAATGGAGTAGACAGTGGGAGAGACGTAAACTTTCTGAAAGACTACTGGGCTACTGTACCAAGTTCTTACTTGAAAAATACCCTCTCCTAACTCAATCTCCTAAATTCTGTGAAGGACTGCACATTCTGAAGTAGGTTTTCATAAATAAATTCTTGATGTTTTGCTCGATTAAATCACAAGTAATAAAGTTCAAGCAAGTAACTTGGCTACAATATTTTATATACAGCCTACTACCTAATTAATTCTAAAGTCTTTCTACATTAAGAATAGGCATGTCAAATTACTAAAATGCCCCAACAATAAACTGCAGAACCGAAAAGCTAGAAAAGGCCTTCAAAGTGACCTAGCTGAATTTTCAACAATGTAGATGTGAAAGGTGGGTGTACAGACTCCATTTGAAAACCTTTAGCCACAGATCCCACCAAGACTCTGCCAGATACTCTAGTCCCAGCAGTTAGGCATTTTCTGATATTTACCTCATGCTTGCCACCTTCCTGTGAAGAAACTGTTGCTGTGAGTTTTAAAAATAAACCTACCACCTCTGCATCAAAGGATGCACAGGCAGCTGCCTTAAGGTTGTTCTGACAGTCTCATTCTGCTATCATCAGAAATTTTACTGCTGTCAGTCTATTGATCATGAAAAATAAATGCACCCAGTTTCGGGTGGTGCAAAAGCTGCTGTACTGTTGAGAAAGCAACTTCCTGCTTCATGGAGCCACTGTTCCTCTAGTCTCAATATACAGAAGCAGTCTTCTCCCAAAACTCCCTTATTATTCTCTGCACTCGCTGCACTGTAGACTGGACCAGGGACATGCAGTCTACCGGCTTCACTCCTCTGCTAACACCAAAACGGGACTCAAAGTGGGGACTTCTGCCCTTGAACCCTACTCCACCAATAGGCAACAAACATTCACAAGGGCAGGGGAAAAACAATGCACTCCAAAAGCCCCTCGCTTTTAGCTGCCCCTGTAGAATATCACTCAGACAAATGCATTAAGATTTCTCTAAAGCACTAATAATTATTAGGCCCCTCCCACAACTACGTATTTGCTTAACCCTTATGTAACCTAAGTCTAACATTTAGCTTGTTGATCAAGTTTTGAGGTAATGAATTTAAAGTCTTCATACACTTCAATTAAAATATATCTCCATTTTTTAAATCTTTTGACCAAGAAAGAAACCAGCTGGTAATGGCCTTGATGTAAAAGGTATACTAACCTCCATGTGGTAGTTTTTCATATTTTAGGAGCTGATAAAATAGTATATAGAATATTTTAAAACAGCCACAAACTAGACCAAGGAAATAGGGAAACTGTTCTATCAACAACATCCTTGGCTTTGATTTACTTAAGGAGACATCTGATAACCTCCCCTAAAAAAAATCTGGGCAGGTAAGAAATGAGAACTTCCATATGGAACTGAAATAGGTAAGTATGGTCAAACCCCAGAACCTGGTAAAGCTTAACAACAACAATAAAAAAAGTATTACCTTTTTGGCACTTTCAGGACCTGATTCATCAAAGCGAAATCTGACAATTCTAAAATCTTTACAGTAAATAATTAACTCGGTTGGATTAAATTTCAGTTTCTGGTTGGGGCCCAGGACTTTCTGCTTCCTCTTGTGGTCATTTACTAAAAACGAAAAAATAATGAAGACAGGAAAATGTGTAAACATTCTTTCTTGTTACTCACTCATTAGTACTTTAACAGATTCCAAATGATGATAATTGGGAAGCCACCCACCCATTGGGCACCGCTGTTCTGGTGCTCACATTGTCTGTGATTCCTAGCAGTGATTGGGCTTAACTCTGTGAAGATACTGTAAATCAGCAATGTCTAACCTTTTGGCTTCCCTGAGCCACACTGGAAGAATCACCTTGGGTCACACATAAAATACACTAACACTAACAACAGCTGATGAGCTAATTAAAAAAGGTCGCAAGAAAATCTTATGAATTGGCTGTTCTCCCATTGTGAGACAGCCCGGCAGGTCCCTTAATAAAGTTTGTCACTACCAAAAAAAAAAAAAAAAAAAAATTATGAATTAAGAATTTGTGTTGGGCCACATTCAAAGCCGGTCTTGGACATGCTTGCTAAATGATTCTTTGCACACACCCACCATCATCTAGATATAGTTCATAATTAAAATTTTAATTTAAAACAGGATGAATACTAGAAATTATAAAAGTTACACAGTCTGTATCTCCATTTTAAAATCATTTTTTGACATCTTCATTAATGTTCCTGGGACTCAAAAAAGAAAAAAAAACTACAGAAATAAAACTCCAATTTGAGAATCTTCAAGCAAGTCTTTCAGAATTCATTCAGCTTTTATGGACTGAGTAAAGAATTAATACATACTTGTGACGATCTGCTCAATACACGTTAAAGGGACGTCATGTTCCCCAAGAAGGAGGTTTCTGTAATGGAATTTCTGAAACAAAAAATTATGCTTACGTTAATTCTTTTCCCAATAACCTCACCATGGTAATATAACTTTTAGGTGTGATGAGAAACAGTGACTATTTCTAAAATGAACAAAAAGCTATGTGTGCAGGAAGTGGCATCTTAGAACACATCACTAGCAATGCAAGGGGACAAAGAGAGAGTTCACATTCTTTCCACCTGTTTCCCCACACATTCAAAACTGAAATTGTTTTATTATACACTACAGTATCATAACATATCAAGATATGTAAGGTTGCCAATCACTTCATAGGCAAACATCTCCATGTCTAGTTCTGGTGAAACTGTCACTAAAATAATAATTTAAAAAAGGAGATTCCTAGGGCATCAGATTTAAAGGTTTCAAATCATGGCTTGATATTCATAACAGAGATTTTAGAGCAGAATGTAACTTTTTAGTGCAGCAAGTCTACTAGAAATAAATCCTTTAGGCAACTATAGCTCATCTTCCTTATGTGTTAACACTTTATATCCATTTGGAAACTGAGGACACAGTTGACACTATAAACCAACAGTCAGTAGGGCGCTGGTTTATTTGTCCTATCAGGAGTATTAGGTTTAAGCTATTCCAGGTATGTTTGTCCCATTTACAATGAAATCTGGGGCTCGTTATCAAAAAAGGTTTAAAAACAAAGGGGAAAACTCTAGTCTATGGCCAAATAAACTAGTGTGTCTACATACCAGGTATCTGTAAATGCCTCAAGTGCAGTCTACATATACCTACAGAGACTTCAATAAACACATAAATACATAGCAAAACTTTGGTAAATTAATGAAGACTATACAAAATATATTTTAGTCCAAAGTTTACAGTTATTATTCAAATATTTTCATTACAGGACAATTATTATTATAAATAAAGGTCTAGGGAGTAAAAGGTCTAGGGAGTAAAAGTGTTTAACACTTTACCTCAAAACAGAAAATAAGAGCTGAGAAAAAGTCATGGAATTTTTAAGTCAAACAAATGCCTGAACTTTAAAAAACAACAAAATTATATGAAACTTTTTCCCAGTAAGAACATAAAATAGCAAGAGAGTTAGTAAAGAAAACCTTTATCAAAAAACATTTTTCATTTTAACAAATTTGAAATTAGAATTTGACATATTTTGGAAAAAAACTAATTAGTTAAACATACTATGAAATCTGCAAAAGATGCAGGATGGATAAGATTATTTGCTGAAGAAGTAAGTTTTTCTCTATGACTAGTAAAAAAGGATATCTTATTTATAGGCAGGTTAAAAGATTTGGAAAAGAGGAAGTAACTCCCTTTCTGAAAAGGACGTGTAAGCAATATTAAGGAGGATGAGCAAACATTCTCCTTAATTTTAAATTTTAATATATTTCCAACATAATATTCATCACTTCTTAATACTGTGATTATATTTTTTCCATACCTGTGCTTTCATATGATAATAGTATGTACTGCTTAGAGCCAAAAGCCATGACACAATTAAACAGCATCCAAATAAACATACCTGTAATGGCATTGGGTCGTCCGTAACAAAGGAAATTTTGAAATTACTGCATATCAGCTTTCCCCACAAATCGTACTGACTTGTGTCAGTTGCAATGCATTTTCTCACAAAATTGACTTCATTTACGACGATTTCTCCTTTAAAAAAGGAAAGATACCATGGCGTGAGCTACACAACTGTCCGCATATGACTGAGAAGGAATATTTCACAGTGATGACAAGAAGAAGGAACACTGACGGCCACCAGAGCCATGGGCACTTTCACGGTCACAGAAGTCACTGGCCTCAAGGCGCTCCATTTGTAAGTTACAGAACTAGGCACAGAGCTCAGTGGTCTGAGACGGTTCATCCCGATCTGCACTCTTCACTACTTTGCTGTACTGCCCACCTCTTTATTGAGAAGAAACAAACTATACCCTCTCCTTCAGGGTGTTCTTTGTTAGGATGTTTGTATTTTATTAACATAGACTAGATCACCCGAACCACTGTCTTTGACTCTTTTTTTAAGGGATAAGAAAGAGAGTTCAGCTTTTAGCTCAAAATTTCTCATCTATTTATTTTAAATGTATTCCATAAAGCCAAATTCAATTTCCCTCTGCAAATTAAACTCAGCTATAAAACTTTAAAATATAGTTTTAGAGTTAAAAGGGAAGATTAAAGAATAAATTTAAGAAACCAAAAGTTACCATGCGCTTTTGAAAAGAACAATTTTCTAGTTTATGTAAAGCTTGGTTATCATTCATCTTTAATTTCAAGGTCTCAACTAGAGCCAGAGGCATTTTTAAGCAGTTAGTCTCTAGGGTCAATGAGAGGGTCCCGATCTACTTGTTCAATGAGTACAGAACACGCGAATGAATGAAATCACTTCATTATTCCTGGTTCACCAGAAGCTGTTTCAGACAGAGGAGAAACCCATCATGTAAGATGGCCGGCCCAGCAGCCAAGCAGGTCGGGAGAGAGGAGCTGTGGGGTAAACATCCATGAAGGAGGAAGGGAGCCCCTGAACCGCCATGCTCGCCTGGCACATGCAGAGCGTTGTGAAGTCTACCAGTGCAAGTTTCTCAGCATGGGTCCTCTCTGATTCTTTCAACAACCCACATGGTAAGAAAGGCAGCTAAGGGACTTGGACCCAAAGAGGTTATGTCACATTCCCAAGGTATTTGTTAAACAGTAAGAAGCGAATTTGGGGGAGTTCCCTGATGGTGTAGTGGCTGAAGGCTTGGGCGCTGGTGCTGTCAGCGCTGCGGCCTGGGTTTGATTCCCAGCCAGGGAGCTACCCACATACCAAAAAGCAAAAAAAGAGAGAAGCGAATTTGAAACTTATAACCAAGTATTGATTTAAATTCCAAAACTTGTTTCTCTATACTTACATAAAATTAGATGTACTATACTGAGATACAGCAAACACTAAAACTGAATTAAAGATTCAAAGTACAGTAGACTCTCCGTTAACTGGAACTCAAACTATCAGTAAAAATTTCTGTCGGCTGCTAGTGGTCCAGTTAACGGAGAGTCTACTTACATTTATCCAGCATCTACCAATCCCCATGGGTGCCAGTTAACAGAGTCTACTGTACTGCATTCTGAAAAAACAATGAAAAATGAAAAAATATATTATACACTGAAACTTACCAAATAATTCAAATACATAAAATTTAAATCTTCTACTGTTCCTAAACACGAGGCTTACCAACTCCCATTAAAAGTATCTGGGCTTCTGACTATTCAACACTCTCTCCTCCCAGAAAATCTTAGCTACCAAACCAGAGGGCCCTTGCTCAAACACTAAATAAATTATTCCCAGTTCACAGTTAGAAGACTGATTCCTGTAATACTGCTCTCCTTGTACCCAAACTGCTGGCTCACGAAACATAACCTATGTCCTTCATGCTGTGACACTTTTTTCTGAATGGCCAACTCATCCAAACAAAGTCTCTCAAAAACAATGCTACAAAAAAATTCATCCGGTTTTAACACTTACGGATTCCTATGTATTTCTTATGTATACAGTCACATAAAAATTACTTAAAAACAAACAAACAAACAAACACCATGCTGGGTATTCAGGTTTCTAAGGGAGCAGAGGTGATGATGGACAGAACAGGATGCGAGGAGCTTCTGGGACCGGAAGTTGCATGGCCAGCACCATCAGCCAGTTGTATTAATGATGCGCACACGCAGGCCCCCACCTCCTTATCTAGCCACCTGATACTCTGCCGGAGGGCACAGATGTAAAATGCCAAGCCAGGGAACTTAGTGAGAATGAGACAAAGACAGAGAAAGAATGCTGTGAGTAAAGGGTCCAGGGCCGACAACCACAGCCCGTAGGCCAAATCCAGCCCCCGGGGGTTTTATAAATACTATGTTAGTGAAACGCAGCGGTGCTCATTCATTTTGTCCATGAGAGAACTTATGACCCCAGAAGTCTAAAACATTTACTGTCTGGTAGTTTACAGAAAAAGTTCGCCTATCTGTGTCCGAGAAGGTGATCTGAGTGACAGCCCGTAAAATTCTATGAAACAGGATTAGTGGGAGCATGCAGGCAGGCACGGCCTGTCCAAGGGCAGTATTTTCAGTATGTAATGGGCCAGTGCTCTGAGAGCTCTACAGGTCCCTCAGCAGAGATGAGGACCCACAATCTTCCTCCTGGACGCATCCACGAATCAAGACAAAGATGCCTTTCTCACTGATGAGCTGGAGAAACTGGAAATCCAGGTGTCAGTTTCTACTGGCCACCCTTCACCATAAAAAAGCACAATTAACCACAAGTCTGTGAGCAAACTGTGGGACTGTATTAGATAGAGCCTGAGATGTCAGGATGAACTCAGGTTTATCTTTACATACACACAGAGGGAGACACCCAGAATCAGCAGAGATGGGTGTATGTGGGTAGTACACATGTGTATCTTTTCTACTCGGTCCCAAGCAAGGCTTAAAGCAGTGACAGTGCAGCCACAAAGCACCTTCAGCACACAGGTCATGGTATGTAAGTACCAGCTCCAGCAAAGGGACCCGGGGCTCCATGCAGAAATGGCCAGCTCAGGGTTAGAGTGGAGGAAATACAAAGTGGGTCTAGAACCTCTGGAAGTTCCAGAACGCCAGACAGTAAGCAAGAACGATGGGGGTGGGCAGAATTAAGGAAGCGGGGGCAGAAGGGAGGAACAGAGACAAGGGAGTAGCAGGTCGTAAAAAAGAGAGAAGGGGGTGGGGAACACTTCCAAAGGACTCAGGAGCCAATATGAAAGAACCCATCAGAAAATGGAAAAACTAACACAGACTGAAGAGACTCAGGAGACGTGGTGACTACACATAGCACTGGATCCTGGACAGACAATGGCCACTGGTGAAAACACCGGGAAGTGTAAGTAAAACTTGCAGTTCAGTTCATATCACTGTTAATTTGACAGTTTAGCAAAATTTACCAAGGTTCTAAGATGTTAACATTAGGGGGAAGCTGGGTGAAGAGTATGTATTAACCATCTGTGTTCTTTTATAAAGCCAAATTTATTTAAAATAAAACTACTGAAGACAAGAACGGACCAAAAATACAATTTCAGCCACAACAACAGGGAAAATGGTCACACAGCTCTCTCAGGGTGGAGAACGGCATGGGGCCCTCGGGAAAAAGAGCAGACCTGGGAGGGGAGAAGCACAAAGAGGAGGGCTGTTCCAGGAAAGGCCGCCAGTGGTCTCAGTATTAGAGTGTACAACTGAGTGAGTGTCCCGTTAACCTGGCCTGAGTTGTATTTGATAACACTAAATGTTCACATAGAACTAGTCTTTAAAAACTCAGATCACGTATGTGGCTCTCTACTAACAAAAGAGTTTTCTGCGCATAACAAAAAGAAAAGGGAGGAACTGTCATATGTTATTGGGCCAGAAACCTAGCTGCTGAGACAGGAAAGACAAAAGATACACAGTGTCCTCTTCCTCCAGAGGATAGATACCAGGATGGAGCACTGAGCCCGTGCTTGCTATGAAACTCCAGCAGACCCTGAAGTTCTCACTGAGAAGTACTGGAAGTAGAGCAGTAGTGTGCTGGACAGCCAGCACTGGCTCGGGGGAACCTGACGGTGACAGCTGCAGTGGGAGGATCCTCACCACTGAGCACATCCCAGCACACCACTGCTGGGAAGCCCCAGGGAGGCCTCCCTGGAGACAAAGAAAGTTAGCCTCCCCATGGAGTAAGCAAAAAGCACCACAGAAGAGCTAGCTAGCTCAGAAGGTGATGGGCAAGGAGTTTCTACTCCAACCTGGGCAGGAATCAAGAAATCATTCATTTTCTAATAATTTTTAATTATAATTAAAATTAATAAATCTCCAAATGGTATAGCTGGGAAAGTCTGTAACTCCCTAAGGACTAAAAAACTATACCATATTATCTTTCACAATACCCTACACATGTAAAAAGTCAATACATGCTTGATGAATAAAAATAATTTTTTCTATATATTTTAGCTTGGAAAAGAGTTTAGACAAAGCCTCACTGTGCACAGTGACTAATGAACCTATGAAATGTGTTTAGGCCCAAATTTAATCACAGCCACACATATGGTGACCAACTGTCCCAGACTGCCTGAGACCGAGAGGACTTTCAGCACTAACGCCAGGGCCATCATGGCTAAACTGGGACCAGCTGTCACCTTAGCTGTACGTAAGTTCAGGAATTAAAGTGGCCTAAACATTATTGGGGCAGTTGAAGCTACACAGAAGACAAACATGAAATGATGCCTTCACTGGTACGTCCTCCAGGATCTGATTCTGCAGGTCACACACGATACAAAAAGCATGTAATCAGGTCCTGGGTCCAGTAAGGGCCACCCACGATGTCGGCGGAAGAAAGGTTACAGTGCAGACCCCAGGAAGAGATGAGAAGGAAATCTTGAAGACAGAAGAGGCCTGAGAGAGAGAACATGTGACAGCAACAGTAACAAAGGACTAAATTAGGAATAAGATGACTGTCAGACAGGCTGAATGAAGCAAGTATCAACCTAGCAAGACCCCAGTGGTACCAAGTCCTATATATACTATGATTTGTCCTATCGGTACCTACCTATGGTAAAGTTTAATTTATAAATTAGGCACAGTAAGAGATTAACAACAACAATAATAAAAGAGAACATTTACAAGGTCAGACAATTTCGCAAACATCCTAGAAAAAGTGCTACATTCACCTCATTGCCGAGTATCACTATGTCACCCTCAAAGCACTCCCTTGGGAAACTAGGCACTAAAGCTAGCACCTATTCCACCCTTCAAATCAATTCTGGAACTCTTTTTTTGGAATGGCCATCAGAGCTGTCATCGTACCCAACAAAGTTATGACAGCTTACCGTGTTCTGTGTATAGTGCTGCAAACGTTAAGCACAAGGTGGCAAGTTCGTGAACTTAACTGTCAGATTTTGGGGATGACCACAGCTCTGACGGCCAGTCCAGAAAAGAGTTCCAAAGTTGCTTTGAAGAAGGGTGGACGAGGTGCTGGTGTCAGTGCCTAGCTTCCCAAGGAGAGTACTTCGAAAGTGACCATATGATATGCAGCAGTGAGACATGGAGCACTTTTTGTAGGATGAGTTTGCAAAATTAATTGTCCGGTCTTATATAACATAGGGTAATAGAAGTTATGTGAATGTGGTCTCTCTGTCTCTCTCTCTCTCTCTCTCTCTCCTTCTTTCCCTCTCTGGTAACGACCTGATAAACCAGACAGCTACTGAGTGACTGATGGCTCCAGATACCAGAAGAAGGGATGATTCATGGCCCAGGAGGGATAGGACAGGACAGCGCGAGATTTCATCATGCTATTCAGAACGGCGCACAATTTAAAACTTATTGTTAGTTTCTGGAATGTTCCATTTAATATTTGTGGACCATGCTTCACTGCAGCTAACTGAAATCATGGAAAGCTAAACTGCAGACAAGGGGGGACTGCTGCATAGAAAAATGGTAGAGGTCAGCAAGATGGAGTGTTAGCAAATCACACAGACTGAAGAATTCTGAGGTGATCCTGTTTAGACGGGATTTTACTCATGAAGTTTCTGCAGGGGCTGCAAGGGACAGACAGACTGACCGTTAGGAGTGAGGAGGTGAGTGACAAAGTGCTGATCCAGGCCACTGCAGCAGCCCAGGGAGCACACTCCCAACTCTGTAGGCTTGAAAGGTGAGGGACAAACCTAACACTTAAGACACTGCAGCTGGGGGCACTGTTCATGGTTCTAAGTCCTTCGGTCTTTCAAAAGCCATGTTATCTATGAATTAAAACACTATAAAAATCAGTGCAATCATCTGCACAGCCCAGGCACAAGATACTAAAAAACGAAAGAGGGCACACCCCAAAGAGAAAGGCTTTTCCTTTAAGAGTGCTCAATCCAGTGGAGGAAATAAGACTCCAGTGAGGCAGAAAACAAGAGGAGGACATCAATGGGCCAAACATGTGATGACTACGTAAAAATACACACAAGACATCTACCCAACAATGGCTATCTTCATTTTCCAGAAGGCCCCGTGGTCACATGCTTTTCTGATCTGATTACCAAAGACTCCGACAATCACTGCATTCATTATCAATGGACAGCTCATCCGCCTAACAACAGCGCTGCTGGCACTGTAGAGGGGAAGAGGGACAGAGAGGACAGCCTGAGCACAGGGTCCAGGCTCACAGGCACTCCGTGCACAGCGGGGTCCTCCTCCCCTCCCCAAACCTGGCTGATGTGACCGCCCTCTGAACCCTCACCACCCTGCTCTCCTCTACCGGAGCATTCCCCCAAGGAGCTGGAACTGTCCAGATCTTTCTCAGCTTTGTACCCCTCTGCCAGCAGAAGGGACGATGCGGTCAAGGCCTGCTGTACAATTAACTCATCACCAGCCACAGCACTTCTAGTCGTCCCTGTCCCTAAGTGGAGCCTTAAAGATCATGTTCCATAGTCAGGAGAGAAGAGGCCAGTCAGCCCCGTTCACTGCCATTCTCACATCCTCTTGACAAAGCAGCTGGCACCTCCCCCAGCCTCTGCCTCAGCTTGGACAGGAAGTCCAATGCCTCCCAAGACAGTCCACTTCCTGGCAGCTGAAATGGTTTGCAAGCTGCTCCTGAAGGCGGGCAGAATCAGGCACTGTGGTGGTAGAGGCAGGCCAAGGACAGAGCTCTCATCAGCTCACCACACACCCCTCTAGCTGACATGCAACCCAGTCGGTGCAGTTCCGAAGCATGAATCTGTCACTGTGCAGTCAGGCAGGCCCTGTGCTCTGTGATTAAAGGCACAGCAGTCGGCTCAGAATTCTGGCTCTGCACGTGTGAGTTGACGGGCATGTTACCTAATCTCTGCAGGGACAGTTTCTCATCAGTCAAATGCAGATAACTGATACTTACCTGCTGGGCTGCTATGGGGAACGGCCTGGAAGCTCTATGATGTATTCATCAAGGATCTTAGTTCACAGGGTCTGAGACACACCCAGAACCAGCAGAGCGGAGAGCTCTGTGGCTTCTGTGTTAGCTGGACTTGAATGAAAATGGACCCAGGAACTCGAACACCATCAGACCTCTCCTCTCTCGGTGTTTTGCTTCTGCCTCTCTGAACATGTGACTTCACTCTTTCAGACGGATTCTCAAAGACTCCACTCCCTTAGTACCAATCTGAAAATACCCACAGGCAAAAACCTGTGTGCATGCTCACAGGCTGAGGTGTCCACAAGAGAACCCAAGGCTGGATGGAGATGGGAAAGACAGATCTGCTAACTTACATTTTTCAAAAGACGATGGAGAAACTCCCAGACAGACAGAAGAACTGAAGTCTCCTCTATGACCTCACTAAATGGTACCTATAATATTATAGCAATTTAACCAAGTGCTTTCCAGTGCAGACCCCACAAATTAGGTATACTACAAAGCTAATCCAGAGAACCAACAGAGTTCTTAACCTATTTTGCTAACTTAAAAATTTTTTTAAAAGCCACAGTTACTATCACCATCATTTAACAAAAGAACCTACCTACAGCAAAGAAGTTAGAAGGACATAACATCCGAAGGGCAATCGTTAAATCAAATCCACTTAGCTTTATGGAAATAAAGTTATATTTTTCATCATTTTCAAAGTTTGAATCAAGGGCTGGTAAAGCTTCATCTGGCTGATGCCAGCCAAGCCCTGACTGTAATCTGGGAACCACGGATCCCATCACAATGGAGTTTGCCCCAGGCCTGGCTACAGTCCAGGCACAGGACCGCTCTAGCACTTTCTCCATCTAGCACAGAGCCAGGAGCCCAGGATGTTCCCACATGCTCACTGATCTGATCCAGCGGCGATCACAAAAGACATGCGCAGAGTCTGGTAGTATTTGCTCTCAACAAACATATGCTGACGCACACACACACACACACACACACACACACACACTGTTTGCACTTTCCCTATTTTTAAAAACGGGGGTGATTTTAAACATACACAATCATTAGGAGAAGGAGATTCATATAAGGATGGGAAGATGAAGAGAAAGCCTAAGCCAAGGCCAGTAAGCTTTGACTGGGTGCTCTTTCCACCCCAGGCTGAGATCTACTTTCCTTGCGAAGTGTGTCTGGGAAAGAGCAGATGACGCAGCATAAAATAAGTCTTCCTCTTCCTGCTAAGTCTGGGAGTTGGTCTGTCCTGTGCACATGGCTATAGCAACGATTTAAGCAGGTGGTCTGAGGTGTCCTGTGTCATTTACTCGATCAACATCTCTGTGCAAACTATGCTAGGAATCAGGGCCACAAAACCGCTTCGTGAAGCTGGTACGCTGAAAATTACTAACATAAACCACAATCTAAATTTAATTACTGGTCAGTTTCTTCTGTTTTCTCCACTTAATAAAAGCTGGAGATCATTTTAAATTTAGCTGTGTTAGGTTCTAACAGAGTACCCCAACTGCACACAAGTAAACTACTGAGTTTGTGTTCTAATGGTCATCTGCTTACTGAATTAAAAGTTCAAACTTTGGGCAACTGAAGTAGGATATGCTTGAACCCGGGGCATCATGCCAAATCCTAATATGCAAGACTGTTATCTCTGAACAATTCCTTCTTGTCCCATGTGCCCATGTAAAGCTGCAGGTGACCTGGTCAAGCTTTTTCCCTTGGTTTCTGGCTAATGAAGGCCAGATCCTCTATGCCTCACGTACTCTTACTTGCACTACTCGTTTCATGGGTAGACTCATAGCTGCAGACCAAAGAGGAAGCGCCAGAATTCTAGTGGTAGTCACAGATGTGACATGAGAGGGAAGCAGGAAATAGAGACCATGACGAGGTGGCCAGACAGCGAGAAAGTGAGCAGAGTATGTGTGGAAAGGTCAGGATGAGAGACTAAGAACAGAAAGGACTGGGAAGGAAGGCAAAAGACACACTAAGTTAGGGTTGGTGAAATGCTCTATAAGGAACAGGTGAGATGCAAATAGAATGCTGGGTCCTAGGGCCCTCCTGTATGCAAATACAGAGCCAGTGTAAGGAAAATTAACTTGGGCCAGAAGACCCAGCCTTGGCTGTGATTTCTGGAGAAGTAAATCATATATGGTCAGGAGGTGGGTTTATATTTTCTTCCAGAAAACTATGACTTTCTAGTAGCGAGGTAAGTTCTTAGTTCATTTTACAGAATGGACGATCCTTTAGGGTAAAGTTCTTCAGGTTCACTGATGTTGATACTTTTCAGAAGCTTATCTTAAATATAAAAGTTAGTTTTAAAATATCAAGCACTATCCTTTGTAGCTAAAACCATGCTGTTTTTTAATGTTAAGTCATGATGTTGGAAGGGGAGAATCAAAGCCTAAAAACAGGCCTGTTCAGACAAAGCTATGGAAGCCAAAGTTCAATAGCTGACAGGCACTCATTCAAGATGAACATTAAAAGCCAATTTTTAAAGGCCGGGAGTGACTAAGACCAAAATACAGCACACACAACAGGAGTGAAAGTTACTGAGTAATTTTATTGTTCACTCTGAGGAAAAGTACAAGGGATTATTTAGTTGATCCTGTTTGGGTAAAAAGCATTAACAAAATCAAGGGTAAATTTTAAACTAACTGCTATAATGAAGTTTAAAACAACTTTTAAATTGTGGGTCTACCATATGGACCTACAGGATGATGTTTTTAATGTGTTTGTTCCTACATACTATTTAAAGTTTTAAAAGCACAAAGTTTAAAGGTTCCATATTAGTTCAATGACCATAAAGGTCTATTCCAGGCTTGTCCAACCTGCAGTCCACGAGGCCCAGGGAGCCCAACACATTTCGTAATGTTTTAAGAGAGTTCATAAATTCTCTTAAAACATTACGAAAATTATGCATGGATCTTTTTTTTCCAGCTCATTAGCTATCATTAGTGTTAGTGTATTTTACGTGTGGCCCAAGATAACCCTTCTTCCAGTGTGGCCCAAGGAAGCCAACAAGTTGGATATCCCTGGTCTACTCAATTTATTAGATTTAGTATTAAGTAATGACTGATGTTTTTAAATGTTGAAAGTAGCCATACAAACTGGTATTTGATTACATTTCAGGTTTAAAACAGGCTTTCCTAAGTATCTGGCTACCTCCCCTCAAAATCAGAGTAAACAACTGACTTCTCCTAATAATCACACAATTGTTATACATGTCAAACACCATTCAAATATTTCATATGCTTTAAAACTAAACTATGATCTACCGTCAATCCCTACCTCTATCTGTAAGGTCATCTAAAGTAAATTTTGTTCTAACCCAGTGCTTCTCCATTGCTCCCAGAGGAGAGTAAAATGTTTTGGCAATGATGGAGACATCTTGGTTGTCACAACAAAGAGGTGGGAGAGCAGGGTATACTGGCCAAGGACGTTGCTAAACATCCTTCGATGTACAGGACAGCCCCTACAACAAAGAATTATTAGGCCCAAAATATGAACAGCACCTCTGCTGGGAAATGCTTCGCCTTTCTAAACTGAAACAAGTCAATTTGCAAATACAGCTGACATCTTCAAAAAAGCAGTTGCTTAGTAAGTAACACAAAGTTCACTAAGCTTTGTCATTGGTACAGAGATCCAGATACAATAAAAGTTGCTTTTCATATTATTAAAATGATTTGACTACTAACACATAAAGTTGCAGACAGACACGAGGGCTGAATATTTTCACTACCTAAGCAATTGGAGATTGCTTTTAAATAAACGTTTCAGGAGACCAAAAAAAAAAAAAAAAAAAAAAAGGAGGTAGTGACATTTCTGACAATTTTCCATAATGCTTAAATTTTCAAGGACAAACACAAATTAATCATATTTTTCCATACTTCTGTTTAATTCTCAGCAAGTATGTTTGCCCTCTCAGTTGTTAAATTTTTAACTGGACAGAGTTTAAAGTAAATAAAGCAGGAAAGTAAACCACATGGTATGGTCAGTAGAACAATCTTAGACCAAAACACATTACTAAAGTATCTGTTAGAAACTCTAACGTTTACCTGGCAAGAGGACTGGCTCCAGCCTTTTAATCTTCGGTTCCGAATTAATCATATCATCAGTCTGAAAAACATTAGCAACATAAGTCAAAATCAAAACTCCACCCCTCCCACCGTGAGATACTAAAGCAAATGTTTTCTGAGCGATGACATATGCGACAGACACATACTCCCTCGCTCCATTTAAATTCTTCCACATTTTTACCAAACTTTTAAAAAGATCTGCTCGTTATCAATTTCGGAATCTGACAATAAAATATTAGAGCGGCCTCTGCTGCTTCCAGGGGTCTCCATTTAATGACAGGTAACCTCTTCTACTGCTATCAGGTGCCAAAGCGATATTGGCGGTTTCAGTGGGGACCGTCGCCGAGCTAATAAATACCCAGCTCCGAACACCTCCTCGAGTGTCTTCCCACGGCAAAACTACGGGCCACAGGTATTCGAGCACCGAATGGCTGCGGCGGAGTTTTACAAGTTTCCACCGACCCAGTGGGGACTCTCGGGGAAGCGCGTTTCCCCGCGCCCGAGCTCTGGCACCCGCGCGGCTGGGGACAGGACCACGAGGGTAGCCTTGTGGAGTTCCCTGCTACCGCGGGCCCGCCCGGCGGCTCCACGAAAGCGCCCAGGACAGGGGCCCTCGTGTGGAAGGGGATGTTTACCTGGGGCGGCGGCAGGAGGTAGGACCTGAAGGTGGGTCTGGGCGGCTTCAGGGAGAACATGGTGCCGCCGCCTCTTCGCCCCGGCCCGGTCGCAATCCGGGACCCGCCGCGGGCCAGCGGCAGCGCCGACGCCTCCCGACGCCCGCAAGCTCAGAGCTCCCCGCGCGGCCACCCAGGCCCCGTCTGCTGCCAGCCGGGCCAGGCGGACCGACGGGCGGGACCACGGCGGAGCGCCCGCCCGAGCGGGGAGGAGCCGGGGACAAGTCGGGCCGACTCGGGCGCCCGGGCCCATCCCCGGAAGGGGCCCCGTGCCCCGCCCCGAGAGACGGCGGGCGCAGGGCCGGCGGCCGGCCGCTCTCGGCCTCTGGGCCGCGTCGGCGCCGGACGCGAGGCTTAGGCGGCGCGCCCGCTGCCGGACCTCAGCGAGGGAGCCTGAGGGAGCGGAGCTCGGTCGCCATATTGAGAATGCAGCCTTGGGAAGACGCTTCTACGGCGGCCCACGGGGGTCAGAGCGGCCCGCGGGAGTCTACGGCGGCCCGCAGGGGTCACTGCGACCCCTACGGCAGCCCGAGGGGGCCACGGCGGCCGCGGGATTTGGCTAATGACCTGTTGCGACTGCCCAGTGGTCCCTCTCTTCCTGGAACAGCTCCCTTGACTGCTGCTTGTTTAGTCACCTAGCTCACGCGATCATTGTTTGAAGTCGTCGACAGGAGCCCTGACGGAGGGAAGGGACTCTGGTCCCCGGTGTCAGCCCGTCACACTCCGCCCAGCGTGTGAGGGACAGACACTGGGAGGATGGACAGATGCAGCCAGCGGTTACCCAGCTCAAGCATTCATCGCGGTCACCACCTCTTGTAATAAAACCCCCTTGGAGGTCCCACACTTGGGGCAGATTTCCTTCCATCACCTGGTATGTTGTCTCTGTGCAAAGCTTGGAGACGGGGACGTCCCATCGCTGAGCTGACTCCAGGGTTGCTGACACTTGGGCGTGGGCCTGGGGACTATTGACTGATGACACTGGCAGGCAACCCAGAGTCCTCCATGTAGTTTACCGACTTCTACCCTCCCTATTCTACTTTAATGTGGGAAAAGGTACTGAGCAAGTTTCCTTTCTTTTATTGCTCATCCTTTCATGTAAAGGTATATTTTATAATTAATGTCACAAGGAAGCTCCACTGTGGCCACAATCACAGTGACAAGTGTTGCTAATGGAAATATTTTTAAAATGTAAAGATTCAGAAGGGGGTCAAAGGTACAAAGTTCCACTTACAAGATAAGCAGGTACTAGTGATATAATGTCCAGTGACTATGTAGTTAATAACACCGTATGGTACATAAAAAACTTAAGACTGTATCCTATCAATTCTCATCACAAAGAAAAGAATATTTCCTTTTTAAAATAGTATCTGCGCGAGATGATGGATGCTAACTAAACTTATCATGGTAATCATTTTACAATCTATGAAACTCAAACCATTGTGCTGTACACCTTAAACTTATACAGTGATGTATTTCAAATTTATCACAATAAAACTGGGAAAAAGTGGGTTTCCCCTCAAATATTCTTCAAGTACTATGTGTGTGTTTCTTTATATTTAAATGACTTACTTCGTGATTTGGGTTTTGCTATATAGGTTTCCTTAGAATCTGCAACTGTAATATGTGGCCATACAATTGGAAAGTGGAAAAACTGATTTCCAGACTTGTTACTGCCTAGCCCTAAATGTTATGACATTTTCAGATATCTAATTGTATTCGCTTGGGTGGCCACAACAAAAATGCCACAGACGAGGACCTTAAACAACGGACATTGATTTCTTACAGTTCTGGAGGCTGGAAGTCCAAGATCAAGGTGCAGGCAAGGTAGGTTTTTTGGTGGGAGCTGTTCATCTGACTTGCAGACAGAGACTGTGTCCCCACCTGGCCAAGGAAGGGACTAATGGAATGAGGGAGTGAGTGCAGGAACCCCAAAGAATGATCTGACTTCTCTTGCTTTAAAAAAAAATTTTTCTACTACAGCTGACATATGAGGGCTGTCCAGAAAAGATTCCAGCCATAAATGCCTCTATTTTTCATTGCCTCTATTATTACATTGCTGGATACTTCCAGGCAGCCCTCGTACAGTTATATAGTTTCAGGTGTACAACAGAAATAGGGATTAGACACTTATATAACTTATGAAGTGACTACCCTGGGGTGTTTTTTCTTATAGGGGCACTAATCCTGTTGGATTAGGATCCCATCCTTTATTACCTCATTTAACCTTAATTACCTCCTAAAGGTCCCACCTCAAATATAGTCACATTGCAGTCAGGGTTTTAACATCTGACTTTTTGGGGGATGCAATGCAGTCCATATTGCAGTGGCCTTTTAGCCTCTTCTCTGATCTCTGTATGTTTGGAATAGCTGATTAGCTCTTTCTGGCTCTAATGTTACTCTTTTGTTCTCTTCTATTTTTCTAACTCTGTTTCCATTATTGGGTCTTCTACGCATATCATAGGGGATTGTGGCATTCCCTATATAACTTCCTTTCCCTAGGACGAGGTAAAAAAAGAGCCAGCATTTTTTAATACCTACTAGGTACTAGAAAACTTGTTATATCCATTCATTCCAATTTGTACTGAATGCTAGCTTTGTGCTAAAAACTCTGCATGTCTCCAAGAAGGCCAAGTTCTTACTTCTTTGACATTTTTATTAGGAAAGATATAAAATAATTAATACATAGTATGTCAGATGGTAAGACATGGCATGAAGAAAAATAAAGCATAGGAAGAGGATGAGGGTTCTGTTTTCTGATGGGAGGTGGGATGTGGTGGTAGAAGGCCTTTCTGATAAGCCAACATTTGAGCAGAGACCAAAGGGAGAGAGGGAGCAAGCCCGATGGAGAGCAGGTGGGACAGCACTGGGGACAGAGGGACTAGCAGTGCTAATGCCGGAGGCGAGAGCCGCCGATATGGTGTGTTAATGGCCAGTGCTCCTGAAGCAGCCTAACCAGTGGGAGAGGAGGCCAGAGAGAAAGAATAGGCCAGGTCACGTGGGGCCGGGAAGGCGAGAGACGCTTTTGCAACATTCCAAGCTGAGAGTGACATGATCTGACTAACATTTGAAAATAATCACTTCCTCTGCTGTAGTTGTACACTGTACAAGCTGGGAGACTATTTGGGGGACTATTAAAATTAAAAGAACGTGATGATGGTAGCCGTGGGAGAGGTAAGAAGTGATTTTGCATAATGTCTACCAAACTATGCTCTTGCCTGGGTTTGTGGTCCTTTTAAGATGACTATGAAGCAATTGCAAGAAAATCTGTTTCTTGCAGGGAGATTTTGGGAAGATGACAGCAGCAGCGTAATAGTGTGGTGGCCACATACAGACACACAGGGCAACTGTAGAGCAAAACCAAAACCCCATGCACATCATTTACAACAAATTTAAGTAAAATGGTATCCTCAGGATCGCCCATACACAGGGCAAGTGGGAACAGACCAATAGCAGTCACAGGACCTTTGTGATATCAGCAAAGGGAATCATGAGGCATCTGGAGAACTCCACCACGGCCAGAAGATTCCCCTGGAAGGCCCAGACAGTCAGGAGCAGCAGCAGAAAGAGGAAGGGGTGTTGGTCATCTGCTGTAGCGCGAGGAAGCAAGGGCTCATGGGAAGGTCTGAAGGGCCTGGAGCAAGATAGCTATAGGAACTCTTGAAACTGACCTACCATGTCTTCCTTCCAGGAAAGGGGCTCACACTGAGGACAAACTGCTGGATGTGGAAACGAAATGGAGCTAAATAGAGATAAAGGAAAGAGGGTCTGGGTAAACATGGAGGATCAGGAAATGCCTAAAGGTAAGCAGACTTAAATAAAGCTTTATTATTCCACTGTAAACTGAAAAGATTCTCTGCAGAATCAGAAAAGCTGTCCTGAAAACCACCTCCTTCCAAAAGTTTAAGAAAACTAATTTCACATAAAAATCAGCAACAGGAAACAGAATAAGAACAGAATAACAATTCTATGGACAATAAAAGCACATCAGAAAGATGTGCCCACAGCCGATGAAAGCTAACACCCACTGTTTAAAAGACCCGAAGAAAATGATGAGACCTGAACAAAAGACAGAAGTCAAATTAGAAACACTCAAAATGAACGAACTGAGAATAAGAAATAAGAGAAAACATTATTTCAGGATTGAAGATGAAAGAACCTAAGCCTGAGTAAACAGATTTGATTGCACCTTAAGAGGAAGATGTAAAGAAGAAAAAATGAAAACTCAATGAAGAGAGATTTTTAAAAGACCAGAAAGGAAGTGGCGAGTGTTAGAGACCAGCAAACAAGATAGTAGGAGTCCCTGGCAAAAAAGGGGAGAAGGGATGAGGAAACAGAACAAACACTACAAACTACACGTCAAGAAAACTTCCTTGAAATTAAAAAAAAAAAAAAAAAAAAAGATTTGAAACTGTGCATTGAAAGGACACAGTAGGCCTGAGGAACATCGACCTAGAATTATCAACACACATTCTTGTAAAACTACAGGCCAATTTCTCTGGGTATCTAGAGCAAATAACTTTTAGGTGAAAGAAAATTAATTCAATTATCATCAGATTTAGTTATTAAATAGATGTTACCATGGATTAAACTTTGAAGTTCCATCATCCATGCGATTGTATAGCTGTGCTTTTTTATAAATTCAGTCCAGTCCCGGGGAGTCTAATGTATTAAAATCTCAGTTTCATTTAGGTATTTATTATCTCTGATCACTGGCCTTTGGCATAACTGCCTGTCTGTCTGTCTGTCTTCCCTTGCCAGTCTATGACAATGTGACAGTCTGAACCTCAGATGGCAGTGGGTGTGGTGGTCTCCTTTTTCGTGATCATCTCCCACTTCTGTCTGACATGCTCCCTCCACAACCACCAATTCCCAGATGAGGCAGTTCCCCTCTGTGTGCTCCAGGGGCCCCTGAGAACTCCTAAGATGAGCTACTGGGGGACAGTGAGGGCTCAGGGTCTAACTCTGAGGTGAATGTTGGTGGCCTCTGCTCTAGCAGAGAAGACCCCTGTTGGATAGCCAAGAGTGGTGGTGCCAGGGTGCCCTTGAAGGTTGCTGGACAGTGACCCCCGATCGCAGTACAGGAGGACCCAGCACTATGGTGGGCCTTTGACCTTACAAACTGAAGCACACCACCTTATGTTCTCGGATAGTCTCTGGTTCCTGACAGTTCCCACCTGGAACACGTATCCTGTAGGTTTAACCACAATGTTGCAACAAACCATCACATAGACAGAGGTACAATGAGTTTGTCTGCTCTCAGGGACTGTGTGACAACAGGAACATGCACGTTGGACACTTTATTTTTACATATTAACAAAATGTTTCATCACCTTACACTATTACAGTGTGATCTTTGATATAATCCTCAACTGTGTCGTTTTAAAACTTAAAACATGAAAACATGAAGCTAACAAAAAACCCCATACAAAACATGGTGGGTATGGCTCCTTTCTACCTTGTACTTCCTGCCTTTTCATAATTTTATTTTTCTTCTCCCCCACCCCTTCTCTTTTCCATTTTTTTTTCCTCTTTAACTTCCCTTTCTTACATAGTTCTGTACTCCTTAAGTAACCTACTGGTAGTCGCACCCAAACGTGTTTCTTAGGCTATTTGGTGACCCTCAGATATAGATTGTAGAATCTTGTGTACTGATTAAGTAATTCATCTCAGAGTATTGTCACTTTCATCTGACCGTATTCCAACTAAAAAAACCTAAGTTTACTAACATATGCTAGCAACATACCGCTTTTAAGGTTAGTGCCTTAAATTTTAAATTTATCATAAATCCAAACTGCCAAACATTTTTTAATGAAAATGTTTCCAGTAACTGATGACGTTCAGATGGCCAACATGGTATTAACACTCTTAGTGGTTTTGATTTAAAAATCAAAACAAACCGAACACGTGAGCATTCAGTTTCTGTGGGAGTTTTCTCTCGCTTAATAACCTTTCCTTTTTCCGTGTTAATTCAGGACACCACCGGTAGGTTACTGACGCTGCTGGCGTGTCCAGCTCTGTCTAGATGGCCCTCGGTGGCTTTGGCGTTCCTAGGACGGCCGTGCAAACTTTTTGACCTTGAAGATGGGAAGCACAGAGTTGGATGTGGTTTCACAGTCAGTAAGTTCTCCCTTTCAGTTCTGTCAGGAAGGACTGGACACAGACGAGAGATCCGAGGGACCGTTTTGGAAACACACCTATCCTCTTCGCAGCCCCAGAATTGCTCGGCCTGCGTCGTGGCGTCCGAAACCCCGTAAGGGATGTCTGTGCTGCGAGAACGCGTGATCTTCTGCACGTGGCATTTCCATTCCGTTGTCCACTGCTGCACGGTGCGGGGACAGGCTTGGTCCGAGCGGGGCCCGGGCCCCGCGCTCCAGTCGTGCGCCCCGCTGACCAGCCTCCCTCCGTGGGAATACACGAAGCGCGCGGACGCCGTGGCTGCCCACGCACCGACCGTCTCCTCGCGGCATCGGCGTGCCGTTTCGCTCTCTTCCAGCGGGCGGGAAGCACGGCCTTCTGTCTTCGCCGTCCCCACCGGCGGCCGAGTGCTGTGGGAGTGCGACGGGCTCTGCCCACGCCTGCCATCCGTGCCATTCAACCCCGGGGACGCCGCGCCTTCTCGTGCAGCGTCTGCCTGCCTGCCGTCGCCATCAGCCGCCATCCCGAATTGGGGCGCGGACGCGCGCTCCCCGCCCCGCAGCGCACGCGGCGTGGGCGTGGCCGTGCTGGGCGCCAGGCGCAGGCTGCCCCGACGCGCGGGCTCCGGCGGGTCCCTCTGCTCCCGCAGGCGGAAGGAGCAGGCCTTCTTCCTGAGCCCTGGGCCTGGCGGCAGGGACCGCGAAGCGTCCGCGCCCGTCAGCTCCTCGCCGTTCAGGTGGTACCGGAACAGGCTGCAGCTGTCGCCGCTGCTTTGCCGCAGGAGGTGCGCCGCGTCGCATTCCGACGAAGCCCGGGACCGGGCCTGCACCAGGTCGCACCTGTCCACTCCCGCGAGACTTTCCAGCGCGCTCACCATCCTGCTGGACAGTTCCTCCAGCTGCGAGAGTCGGAGGTCGACGGTCTGCAGGGACGTTTTCATGAAATTCTCTCTTTCGTTGATCTCTTCCAACCTCATGGACATATTTTCAACTCTGGTGAACACAAAGGGGTAGGTTTGTTCAAATGAGGCGAACCCAGTATTAAAAGCCAAAATGTAACGTTACTGTTGTTACACGATTTCTCTGACTTTTGAGAATCATGGAGTTGGGCTTCTTTTCAGACTTCTACACTCCTAATGGAACCACTCAAATTTAGTTGAGGTGCATCCGAAAAAAAAAAATAGCAATATAAACACCTGTAGGGCTCGTTAGCATTCATTCATTGCTCTAATCGCTTAATGTACTCCTTCATAAGGACTCACTGGGGGAAGCTTGTCGCTTCTTAATGATAGTTGTTATCATTTGTGGTAGTGACTTTCCTGAAAGAATTCTGTAAAAGCTATTCTTTGTTGTGTGTGGCCACTGAAAGTTCTGTTAACATAGTGGTCAGCTAATGATTCAACAGAACTTTCCTGAAACCCCTGGAATTAAATTTGTCCCACTCTATGTGCACACACCTCCAGCACTCGGCCAAGCAATTGACGACTTGGCCTTAGTCTTTACTTCCTGCCTGCCCAGAGCTCAAGGTCAGCCAGAACTGAGAGCTTTCAGTCTTCTTATGCATGTGCACAGGCCTATGCATGCACGTGGCCTTCTAGAGTCCCAGAATGCATCACAGCTTCTTAAAGCCCAATGGAGGTCTCATTTCTCAGCCTTTTCTCCCAAGAACACTTTCAAAACTGGCATTAAGGCCATTTTTCTAACCTCCAAAGACATGATTTCTCAACTAGCTAGCCAGATGAACAGTTCCTGAGAGCCGGCCTGCTCCAGTCTTTTTCATTAAAGGAAAGTGGAAACAAAGAAATATATAAACTGGCTGGGCCCAAATTAATCATTTGCCTGGCTTTAAATAGAATTTAAGACAGCACCTGATCTGTGACAATATTTGCCCCACTCCTTCCTACGAGCATCAAGGAGAGCCCAGGACCTAACTTGCTTTATCAGTCTTGGTTAATAATAGCTGTATTTTAGTGACAATATTGCCCCTCTCTTAGACTTATCCACACCCCACCCCCTTTAGAATCTCTGTTTGATTTAGAGATTTGTATAGATTGATCTATGGGCTTTCTGTTAAAAGGATACAACCTAATGCCATAATCAGTCTCAAAATCTGGCATATATATAATTCTACTTGTTTAGAAAGTTAAAAGATAATGGTATCTGATGGATATATCATGACTCTGTTCAGTTTGTTTTCAAGAAAAAAGCAAGGCTGTTTCCGATGACCATGCTGTCACCGTCAGGATTCTCTTGGAGACGTGTCTGTGTTGTCACCAGGGATGAAGGCACTCTACCAGCTCCTCTATTGTGCATCTGTCACCAGTGACAACACCAACAACAGTAACAAAGGGGTGGCATGATCATGTCGTGAGAATTAATGAAATTGTATAAATGAAAGTACCCCGTGAACACTAAAGGCTATGCCGGTATAAAAGGGCATGACCCCGTGAAGTAGGTGTGATGGCAAATACACAGGACCTTTTATCTGTATTTTAATATATCTAGTGTTTAGGGTACTTGACCTTGAACATTATACCACTCACTAAACATTAAAGTAGTTTAATTAAAACGTATTTTAAGGCCTCGTAAAAAATATTTTCCATTTCATTCAAATAATAGGTACAACAATATATAAATTTGTGGAACTACTATAGTACCTTCCAAGACAATAACTATGTATGGCATACCTTTATTGGACTTTCATAAACTCTTGTCTGTTAAATACAGGGTTCACATTCTCATGGTAAAAGTCCCTGTGTGTCTTTCCTAAGGACAGAAAACTTAGACCTGGGAATTTTGTAGTAAGCCAGTTATTAAAATTCGTTTTATGTGTAGCCATGGTTTTGTGTGCAATCATCACCCTTCTACGGCAGGGCATCTCATAAATTATATGGGAACAGCTCCTTAATGATAGCATTAAATGTTCACATAAAAACATAATGTTAGTGGAAGAACTGGGTCACGTTCGTACTTGAAGAAACCCGTGTTTCAAGCTCCCATGGTATTCTATATTGAGTTCTAAGACTATTCCTACCCTGTGATTTTATTCCAGGTCGATAGATCATAAAGTTGTCTAACCCAGTCCAAATGTTACATGCGGCTGTTTTAATCTCCATCAACTTCTTCTTACAGGGCTGCCTTTTAAGTTTAGTAATTGTAGGGACAACACCCAGGATAGAACCGGGCTATGCATGCTCACCGAGAGTTTACATATAAAACACTAAACAAGCAACAAGACTTAAGTCTTAAATCTTCTGGCTTTCTTGCTCTTTTTGATCAGGAAAATACTAGAGAGTTACTGAAAGAACATGAAGCTCCCTAGGACTCTAGCTCTGTATTATTTATATACACCAACATGGCCACACCTCAGACCTTGGTTTCTAGAATTCCAGTCATTGAAATCATTACTGTTTTCTGGCTCCATCCCACCTCTGTTCAGGCCAGACTCTGGTCAGCCAGCTCTTAGTAATATCCTAGGTCCTCTCTCCCTTACTTCCCACATGGTAGTGTTGACCCCTAACCTTCCTTTATCACGACGAGGACCCAGGACTGGGCAGGGCCGTGTAATATGGTTATCCTGCCGCATGCAGACATGGGCATGATTGTAGTGCCCCCACTGACTGGTTCTTAGGCACACAGGTCCCCTTCAGCCCCTCCTGCTAAGCCCTGTACAATACATTATGAGGGACAGATGAGAGACCCAGTCCGTCTGCTGAGTGCAGAGCGGACGAAAAGAACAGAAATGAACACAGAGTGCTCAGACAGGGGGCAACCTTGGGACACCACGTGGAGGGTGATGGTCGCTTGTATCGCTGTGCTGCTGTTAGCAAAGGAAAGCAGTGGGTGGAAGGGAAGTAAATGGAACCCCATGAGTGTCCGTAAACAAGAGGGAGGTGTCAAAATGGTGAACAAGAGAGCTGGCCCTGCCACTCACAGGGCCCAAGTTTGGGAGCACCGTGAGCTAGGACACGGAGGGGCATGTCAGGAGGGGCATTGGGAGAAGCACGCTGCTGTGGCCCAGTGTTGTATGAATGATAAACTAAGTCATACTGGAAATCTCTCACTGAAGAACTTTGTGTTGAATCTTACGAGGGTGAGCTGATAAATTTTGCCTCCACTGTAATATTTTTTGTTACATTAGACATACCTGGACGTAACCGGCTCTGTGTAGTCACATGGAATCTCCCCTCCGTCATTCTTGACCTTGCACACACACATGCTGACATTTTTCACCCAGTGCACATCGACATGGAAGAGTGTTTAGACCAAAAAATAATCAATATGACCTTCCCAGCCAAGGCCTGAGTTTTGAATTTTTTCAGTTGAGGGGATCCCTTAGAGCAGAATTCCATGGACGGCCTTTTGTTCTCAGGGTCATCATGATGACACCAAGTTTCATCACCTGTAACGGTCTTTAAGAAGTCCTCACCTTTTTCAAAAATTTCAAAATAATTGGAGGAACTTTTTCTGCTGTGAAGAATTCAGTAACAGCCAAACATCTGAACAAGCATCTGTGCGTGCAAGGTCAAGAATGATGGAGGGGAGATACCGTGTGACTACACAGAGCCGGTTCCATCCAGATATGTCTAATGTAATGAAAAATACTACAGTGGGGGCAAAATATATCAGCCCACCCTCATACAAAATGTTGAAATTCTATGATAAAAATAGATGGTAAAATTGTTAGGATGTGATCACTTTCCAGGCATCAGGAGAAAGCCATGAGTTTGCACAGTCAGGGAGCACCCAGCATGGAGGAGAATGACAGGTGCGTGTCGCCCTGCGTGAACTCGTCTCTAAGACTGAGCCCTGCAGAGCATTGGTCCGGGTTTACAAAGGTGCGCCCCCTACAGGGAGGCCAGGAAGGGCCTGCAGCCAATCCCCGCTCCGCCCTGATGGGCCCCTGCTGTCGGATGCCACCGGCGACGCGACGACACCACCAAGGGAAGACCAGGAAGATCGAGTGGCAAACGGTGAGTCAGATAATAAAACCAGTCAAATATCTAAGGAAAAGGAGAGACCTGGCAGCAATCTCTCAGGGCTCAAAAGTTCGAGCTTCAAAATTAGGGAAACGCAACAAACATGAGTTCCATTCGTCCAAGGTCTTCTTGCTCCTCAGTGACAGCTTCGCCCCAAACAGCCCCTTTCTGTCTCTGACAGGCACCTGTGACAGCCTGGAAAGGAAAGTGGAGGGGCAGGAACGTGTCCCCATCACTGGCGGTGACCTCGGCCAAGGGAAACAGGAAGTAGCCTGTTTTTACTGCTGGGCACACTTTTGTTCCCATGACACGTGCACAGGGCCCCCAAAAGGACAATGCAGTTTGGCAGCAACTTGATAACCACATTCTTGGCGCCTGGGACCAAGAATGGCAAAAATCCCAACAATGCTTGGGGGAGGGGGAAGGGAGTGGGGAGAGGCAGAGTGAAAGCAGACACAGCCTCCTGCAAAGGACTGGCCCTGATGAAACCCTAGTTAATGGAGTTAATGTCTAACTAAAAAGTGGGAATTGAGCTGAGCGAGATGGGGGTACCTCATCTTTCTATGAAGAACTACTATGTAGATCCTGAAAGCTTAATAACTATCTCTGTGAAAATAGCAAAGAAGTATTTCAGAGTTTCATTGAAAGTGTACCTTTAAGGCCAAAAATTGGGGCAGATAACCCTTGAGTGTGGCTGGTGGGATTACAAGGTGACGAGGTCTAGGAGATGGGGGAGGCTAGAGACCCCCAACGACCAGGGTGTCGTCCCTCCTGTGGGCCGAGGCAGGGTCAGGGCCTGAACGGGCACCATGGCGGCGCCACGGTGTGTGGCGAATTCTGTTGTAATTGCTGGGGCCTCCAACTGAGGACTGTGTGCTGAAATACTCTTTCGAAATCCTAGCCGGACTCAATGTTGATCAATATACGTGTGTATCTGTATCAGGAAACTTTAATTCTGAGGACTCCAGGCTATAACAATGCGCTCCAATCCCCTTGGATGCACCGCCTTCTTCATGCTAATCCTTGGCCCAGCCGTTGTGGATTCAGCTCTCTGGACCAAATACAGATAACCCCGTATAACACGGCCTTTCTATAACACAGTTTTGCTCTAACATGGTTGGAGAATTAGAAAAATCCCCAAACAACATGAAGCATAATAAGAGCTTTTAAGAGCTAAAGATATCTCATTATATAACGAAATGTATAAATATCTCTCAGCTAAAGGCACACAATCCAAAGTAACAGGTATTGTGCAAAAAGTACAGAATAGAAGATTATGCTGAAGAAAGTTCAAAGGATGAAGGTTTCTTGTCAAAAAGAAAATGCCAAAAAAAAAAAAAAAAAGAAAAAAGAAAGAAAAAGAAAATGCCCTCAGTTAATGGTGCTTAGTAGAGATGACAAAGAAACATTATTTAATACATATTAATATGTTATACTTTTAGGGAAAATTGCTTTAATAAAGATATTTCTCTTACTTATAAAAATATAATAGTATGTTTTTTCAATATTTGAAACCCTACTCCCTTTTGGATACTAATTCCTTGTTTCATATAACATGGATTTGCATAACATGGCATTTTAGGAGCCTAACAACCGTGTTATATGGGAGTTACCTGTACTGCCAATGACCACGATCCTTAGCAAGCCCAAATTGCTTTGATTAAGGGATAAAGATTCTCGAAAAATGATACGATTAATAAATGCAGACAGCACAAGTTTATTGTTTCTGTCTGCCCTTTGCTGGCCGCCCTCTGCCAGCTGGAGGAGGGGCAGTCCTGTCAATTGGTCTGCACAGTGTCACCCTCGCTGTGACCTGCCTTCCTTCTCTCGTTCATGCCCGCAGGCATGCGTTCGCTCTGCGTTTAGGAAACACCACCATGTGGATGGTACTGCTTCCGCCGGGACACAGGACAGGAAAATGTTTGCAATAGGGTCCCGGCCCTAGTTCGGCGGCTCTGATCGTGATGGGGGACAGGCCCCTCTTCTCCTCCTGTGGTCCCTCGTCTCAAGGCAGCACAGAGGAGGGATCTGTGAGGCTGGGAACGAGCAGGCAGCCTGAGGAGGTCAGGCCCTGTGGCAGATCAGCCTTGGCAAAAGTAACAAGATGGTGGCAGCCGGGAGAAAGATGGCTCCCGGAGCAGCCCAGCGCTCTCTCCAGTAAGTGGGGTGTTGTGGCCAAAGCCCCCACTTCGGGGTTGGACAAGACTGTCAGGGTTTTCTCGGTTTGGTTTGGGCCTGAACTGTTTGCTGTAAACATCAGTCATTCACTTCTGTTAACATACACAACGTGCAGCCATCACCCAGGAACTGTCACACTACACGCCGGGGTGGGGGGAAAACACACAAAAACCCAAAGTCTGAATACACATGCGGACTGGGAGGGCCTATGTGAATAATGCCATCTGCACGCCCCGCCCCGCGCCCCGCCCCCCGCCGCCGCCAGACTGGGGCGGAGGAGCCCGCGAACCCTCCCCCGCCAGGGTGGGCGCCGTGCCCCGCGCACCTCTCACAAGTGACGCGGATGCGCTGGTCGCTGGACGACTGCTGCTGGTCCTCCTTCTCCTGGAAGTGCTCCTGCACGCACTGCGCCTCGAACTCGTGCAGTCTCCTCAGCTCCTCCTCGCTGAGAAACAGCTCTGTGGGAGGGGACCGCGCAGGCGTGAGACGGCGCCCACCGGTGAGCAGGCCCTGTCCCGGCGTCACCGTGAACTTCACAGGCCGGCTGCCGTGAAAGCCCCTTTCTTGGTCCCGTGCAGTGTTCCGCTTCCTCCAAGTGTTTATCACACAAGGAGAGGCTGGAGGATGCGGCCATGATCTTGCTGCTGGAGCGAATGGCTCCCTTTTTAACACACAAAACCCCCAAATGACAGCTCTTCAGAAAATGAAACCAAGTTTTATTTGTTCTGGAAAATTCTTTGCGTGTATGTCTATGGATAAAGGCACATGTACAGCATTGTTCCCCATTATCTTTACATTCAGCAACTTAAAACATTTCAAAAGGACCCCTGATAATACCAAAGAGTTATTTTCGAGAACCCTCTCAATTTCTCATCTGTTCAGGAGTGGCCTTTCAGTAACACAGGGTCCGGCACAAATAACGCTCCTTTTTTATGAGCTGGTAATCTAGGCCAAATGTTTTATTACAAAATCATAAGTATGTCATCCGCTAACATAGCAATATCACACTCAAACACCCTTTAGGTGACATTTTAGGTGAAATGTTCACATCGCGGTCCATTTCGTGGGAGACATTCACGTACAGGGTCTGGCATTACTTCTGCTGGGCCCTGTGCTGACTACAAATAAATGAGCAAAACTAGAAGAAAATCAACACAAAATGAGAAGCATGCTGCAAAAAATAGCAGTTGGACTCGAGTGTTGTGCTTTCACACATTTAAGTGGTTTAATTGAGATGTCCTGGAACATCTTAAAATGAGCCCAAGAGAGAAATGAAAGAATCGGGTACTTACTCAGTCCACGGTCCTGTTCATCTTGGTCCCCTTCTCTTTTCTTCCTGCAGCGACCACTAAGACGCATAATGATTATATAGATGTGGCTTAAAATGATCATTGGGGGAGGCAGGACGGGCCGGTCGTGAAATGTCATAATCAGCTGGTACCGTTGGAATTTCCACACTTGGTTGGATATTGACTTAACTTCAAAGAAGGTATTGCTTTAAAAAGAATAACGTTTTTAGTTAGTTATATCACTTTTCTTTTGTTGTGGTTTCCCAGCACCATCAGTTACTCGCGTTAACAGGAAAAGACAATGAGATGACCTTTTAGTGCCACTGAGTACTGACTCCTGGGTGACGCCGTCTTTTGGTTTATCTATCAGCGTGGACCGTCTATGTTCAAGGACATTGTAAACTAATTAAGTGTACTGAAATTGCTGCCTACTGCTTTCTTGACCAACCACACTGCAGAATACAGACTCATGCTTAGGAAATTGGATTTAAAGGGATGAGCCATTCAACTAAGCATTTTGAAATATTATAGTCAGACCACCAGGTGGCTACTAGATTTTTGGTAACTGAATCAATTACTTAGCGTGTTACCTTGGACGTTGGGCAGCTACCATCCTTGTTTTCTTTTAGTTTCCACTGGGAGGTGGTAAAGGTGCAATTGATAGAAATTGCAATTCTGTTCAAGCATGTTGTCTACCGTCATGGGGCCCTCAGAAAAGCCAGCAAACCTCTCATGACCTTCATTTGCTCCTCTCTCAAACCTGTAGTTTGAACTAGGTTCTCTCCAGTGCCCCCACCCCGACCCCAGTCACCTCTAAGAGTCTGTATTTTGGTGAAGGATTTTTCCCTCATACTTTTCATCTTAGAAGCTAAAATGATTTTTTTCAACATTTAGTACACATGGTCATGTACTCAACACATCATGCTAAAATGGGCAAAGTTTATAAGAAGCTCGATCTTTAATTTCAGCCATTTTTTCCCTAGGTCATTTGATTTTATATTGTATTAATATAAATAAGGAAAATATTTTATATACAGGCAACCCTGTATAACATGGTGGCACCTCTACAATGCGATTGCTCTAACATGTTTTAAGAATGGGGAACCCCGTGCAACACGGCATCCTAGAATGTGGTTTCACTCTAACGTGGTTTGAGAATTAGAGAAATCCCAAAACAACAAGAGCAAAAAGTATCTCATTCGAAATTAGGGAAATCCCCAAACAATGCAGAACATAATAAAAGCTTTTAAGAGTAAAAGATATTTAATACATATTAATATGTTATGCTTTTGATGAAAATTGCTTCCATAAAGTTATTTCTCTTAATTATAAAAATAAAATGTATGTTTTTTAAATTTTTGGAACCTAACCCCCTTTTGTGTACTAGTTCTTGGTTTCATATAACAAGGATTTGCATAACACAGCGTTTTTAGGAACTTAACAATCGTGTTATACGAAGGTTACCTGTACTATTATAGCAATCATCAGAGATTATGAAATTAACATTGTTTTCTGTGCCTCTGATGATGAATTAAAGGAGGAAGTAGATCAAATAGTTTCTATCTCAGGAGACTTTCCTCTAAGAAAGTATTTTCATTAGATTAAAAATACATGCTAAAGTGTTAAAACACTAACCAAGATTAAATTGAAATGCATTTAAAATCGACTCTTGATTTTTGAATAATCAAGGCTTATAAGGGTTGAACCAAAAAGATGGTAAAAATGTCTACTCATTTCACAGTCCTTGTGAAATTCTGTGCAAATGCATGACAGCAGGCGAGAGCTCTGGAATTAAACTGCAAATCTGTAAAGGAGTAAATCAGAAGCGCACAGTCATCAGCCATGACACGTACTTGAAAACTGCGATGAGCAGGTTGACCAGCAGGATGTTGGCCACCAGGAGGTAGCACGCCATGATGGCCGGGGTGAGCCAGGCGCCCGGGATGCAGGGCGGGAGCCTCTTGCCTTCCTCATCGTACTGGTTGTCTCCACATGGGGCTGAAACAAAAGCGTGTCTTTTTGGTGCTTGAATGAAGAGTAAACAGCTTGCATGTGTTATTAAACGTCCTATCACTTCTTTTTTTCTGATTCCATAAGTAGTCATTTTCCATACAAAGGTAAGAAATTCCTTGTGGCACACAGCGATCATCATTCTTTTAACTTGTCTATTTGTAAACATTTTCGCATTTCTTTATTGTGTTTTTCATACATAGAAGTGCTTAATTTTTAAGCAGATAAATCTATCTTTATGGTTTCTTCATTTACTATTATCCATTAGAAAGTTATTGTGCCTTCTAATTATCTGACATTAGCTTACGTTGTCCTCTTGGTTTTACTTGTAATTAAGTGTGAAAATAATTTTTTTACCTCCTAATGTGAGGATCCCTCTCCCCCTAAATCTGTTCATCAGCTGTCCTGGTGCCATGTTTGAAAAATAATCTTTTCTCTCTCTGCTCATGAAATGCCACTTTGTTCACATGACACGTTTCCTGAAGAAAATGATAGGATGATCCCAACAGCAATTACTGAAGTAATCTCCATAAATTCGTAGTTGACATACTTCTTACAGTTTTAAAAAGTATTGACACCGGAAAACAAGAGAAGCATTTGCAACTAGTAAAAGACTGTCAGCAATGAGCTCAGCAAGACACTAATTAAAACGCATGTTTCACGAATTGGAGTCACCAATTTCATGTAAACTTACGGTTAATTTCCATGGCGTAGACTGTATAGCGATTGGAAAGCAGGGTTTTATTTTTTTAAATTGTGACAGGAAGGCAGGAAACAAAATAAGATGAGAGTTGAGAGAAAAGTAAAACAGATGATTAACAACACAAGAAATGCAAAATATTCAAGCTTGGGAATTACAGATTCGCACTCGAAAACGGTGATCTCTGTAAGAAGACTTGTACACACTGATTCTGGGAAATGTATATGTTTGTATGCATGTATGTCATGAATCTTTGTTTTACCGTGTGTCATAAGCAATAACAAAAGCTCAGTGGTTCACAGTACTGTGAAAAAGACGCGAGGCTAGTGGCAGACGATCATTTTAATGTATAGGTTAACCCAGCGGTGTCCAACCTTTTGCCTTCCCTGGGCCACATTGGAAGAAGAATTATCTTGGGCCACACATAAAATACACTACCACAAATGATAGCTGATGAGCTAAAAAAAAAAAAAAAAAAAAAAGAAGGTCACAAAAAATATTCTCAGGATGTTTTAAGAATTTGTGTTGGGCCGCATTCAAAGCTCTCTTGGGCCACAGGTTGGACATGCCTGAGTTAACCCATCAGACATTCTCTACATCCCAGCATAAATACCCCATAGGTGCAAATAAATACAAAATGATTATGTAATAATCAGTCAAGAATAGAACCCCTACATTAATGGTGTTACTGAAAATAGTTCAGCTTCAAGTTTACCTCTATCTTCTCTCATTATCCAACTTAATAAAAAAAAAGAAACTTAGCAATAAAAATATTACAACTTATGTCTGGATCAGGATCTTTTAGTATCTGTGTATGGTTTGTTAGCAAATATTCTTTGAAACCAAATTACAGTGTTAAGTTCTGGCTTACGAAGCTGCAAACACATTCAGTAACTGACTTTAAGATATTTGCGATAATAGCGTGTTATGAAAGCTAGATGAAAGGCATTGTGGGAACTAGTGATCAGCCTCACCTAGTGGCAGTAAATACACTGACCACCCTGCATTTCATATGGAGGGGAGGGGACATTCAAAATCTGTTCCCAAAAGGTGGGACATGGGATGCCACAGACAGGCCATTGAACTTAATGGTTATGACAGCACAGACGTGTGAATGGAAACATTAGTACTGACACAAAAGTGAGGTTTTGCATTAACAGTCTGAGTGAAATAGATGCAAGGACACATGAGCATCACTTCCCTACAACAAGAGAGACGCGGTCACCTACTGTGTCCGCCTGGGGAGGAGCTGGGCCTACATTTCCCAGAAATCCATGCGGGATTGCAGCCCATTTCCTCTGCTGACATCCAGACTATTGCTGATAATTGTTTTAAAAATTGCACTCCGGAAGTGAAGAAGAATTGACAACTGTGTGGAAAATGGGTATTGGTGGCTTAAAGAAGAGTATGACCCGAGGCACCTGTCACCTATCACTCTCAGTGTCTCGTTCTACTGGAATACCACTACCAGCTCTGTCTTGGGGTGGAAAGAAATTAGGTTGAAGAAAAATTTGGGCATTGGAACCACGTATCCGGCTAACAGGATGTGTGACAGCAAATCAGTTAATGGTTTTTAGAGAAAAAATGAGTGATGTCTCAAACATCTAACATTTCATCATCTCTTTCTTCAGAAGATGATTGGATGCCTCTGGCAGACTCAAAAAACTACTTCATTCCCCAAATCAACACGAGTTCTTCCACGAATTTGGGTCTGATCATCTGCCTCGGAAGCAGGGAAGAGAAGCTTACTATGAATTCTATTCTTACGGTCTATCTGGTCTGCAAACACCTCCCCATAGATCATCCAGTAGGGCATGTAGAAGATATTCCGGGCCAGCTTCCAAGAAGGCTCCTCGTCCGGGTGCAGGATGGCCTGCCGGGCGACACCGAAGCTCATCAGCACCACCAGCATAATGACCACAAAGTACAACATGTCGATCATCTGAGCAGAAAGAAAACAAAACGCGTGTGTCGTTGCCTTCGCTTGGGGCCAGGTTCATTCACACGCTTCATTATGTTGCTCTCTCCGAAGACTTCATCAGTGCTTCATTAGGATAAAGAGAGCCTCTTCCCTGTCCCTCCGTGCCACCCACGGGCGACTAGTTTTGCTACTTGGCGCACTGCACACGTCTCATTCTGGAACGTTGCTATCCTCGTCGTCTGTCCCTACTCCTTCTTGGTTCTCCTCTACTGTTGCCCATAAACAAATATTCTCCTCATAAATACAACTGCAAATGGAGAACAGGAAGAAAACTAAGCAGTAACAAGAGGAGATGTCTCAGGAGGGGACAAGGTAATGAATCAAGGGGCCACGCTGGTATGTATTCATCCGTAACGCAAACGCTTGGTGACAATGAGCTATGCTCTACTTATGGTGGATACTGAACTGAGATCATTCCCAACTGGGGGCATTTCTGAACATGAGGGCCCCCAGGATAACCGAAACCATACATCCTTTCCCTCAAACCCACTGAACGAGCCCTAGAGAGAGTTATTCCTACCCTGAGGGGCTTCCTTCCATCTGGGACCACTCCTAACACTGAAGCTGTTTTAGGTGATAGATCTGTTGGATCACTTTTAGTTCCAAATTCTAGAGCCCGAAGGAAACGTTGTCAACGATTTGTCTTGACCTAATCACACGAATGACCTGTGTCCACTCCAGCCCAGCGCACATGACTTGAAGATCACCTAGAACACAGCAGGGGAATGCCCCCGGGCCCCCTGTGACCCTGGGCCCTACTACATGTCACAAGGTTATCAATCAGGTTATTGCTGTGTGCGCATGTCCACAGGAGGCCCTCAACTCCTATTTGTCAACTGGGTTGTATTAAGTTATTAACATGTAGGAGAGCTATGCATCTTAAAGCCAAAATTATGTCCTACGAGGGAAAACCCAAATGAACCCTGAGGTGGTGACGCCCCGGGCCCGGCCTCACAGGGCACGTGCCAGCCTGTGGTGTCAGCACTAACCATCTTTCCGATCATCATCACGTAGGGCCCCAGGTATTTGTTGACGCCAAAGATATCCAGGACGCGAATGTACCAGAAGATGATGTCCACACAGTACATCACTCGGCCATAGCCCATGTACGGCTGCCGCTGCAGGCGCAGGATGGCCCCGACCATGAACATGGAGATGGCCACGAGGTCTGTGATGTTCCAGTACTCCTGCAGCCAGACTTTGATCTTCTGACTGAGCTTGCCTGGCTCTGACATGAGAATCTGAAAAGAAATGCCAAGGAGCAATGAACAGGGAGTGCCGTGTTGGCAGCCGGACAGGACTGGTGGAACGTTCCAGGCCATCTGGTTCCCCTTCCTGCTCACCAATCTTCTCGGGCAGAGGAAAATATCTAGAAAGGGAAATTCCATGGAATTCTTTCGATTCCTAGATTCAGTGTTTCACCCACTCTCAGGAAATGCCTTCTGAAGTATGTCCTCTGGCCGTAATTAAAAAATCAGCTGCCTCTTGATTTTTTTCCCCCTAATTCTCTGGATATGTGCCTGTCAGCTTACGTTCCAGGAGGAGAACCCTGGAGCCGAGATGTCCCCGTGTGGTCCCCTGGGAGGGCAGTGCACGCAGTGGAGATGTCAGAATCAGGCTGGGCGATGTTTCCAACAAAATTCCTTTGCAGCTTAGGTATGAGAAGGCAGGGGAAAGTTACACTTGATTTGCTCCTCCTGGAGCTACTCTCCTTTGAAAATTGACACTGATTAAAATCACCAAAGTATTTGACAAGCAACGTGCACAGGCACACACACAATGTGCCCCGCGGACACAGCTATGCTGTGAGGCGGCGTGGGGCCGGGTGGCACTCCTTCAGTTATGGGGGCTCTGGGTAGGTCCCGGCGACCCCAGGGGTGAGATGGGGTGGTGGCTGTTTATCGGCCAATACAGAAGGGAGTTAATAGTTTAATGCCCATGCACGCTGGCTGATGGCTTCTCTCTGTCCCGTCATGGAGGGTGAACCCCAGGCATGTGAATGAAGGGTGTGAATGAAGCCCAACCCCATTCACACAGGGACAGTAGTAGTAAAAGAAGATACATTGGAACAGTTTGGATCTGGCACTCTTGCTTCCTCAGACTCTCATGAGACTGACGGCATCAAACACAGGCCACCCGGAAGGAGGTGCCTGTCACACATCATTGCAAAACAATAGCCCTGGTTCTGCTGGGCGCTTTTTCGGTTCAAGTTCATTTTTTCTTGGCTATAAGCTTGCTCTTCCAAAACGAATATAGTGAATTAAAACATGCAGATGACATTAAAAAGAAAAATACCAGGCCCATGATCCCTCTGTCCCCCTGCAGAGCTTGCCTTCGTGGGGTTACCTGTTCATTTCCAGCCCTCTGTGATGTGAGTGCTGGATGAGACCATGTCTATCCTTCTTCAACACTTGGCTGAAAATCTTGTCCCCTCTGTAGCTCTGGTTAGTGGCCTGCCCAGCTAGCTGCCATGGGTGCTGTCACCAGGAGGGTGTGCCAACCCCCCATCTATGCCAAGTGGAACTGCTTTTCCCCTAGGTACCACTGATGGGCTGATGTGGGTACAGAGTCCTGTCCCCTTCACTCGGGCGGGACCACCTCTGCAGTGTCCCATACACTCAGTGTTCCCTGCGGGATGAGGTCAGGGACAGGTTCTCCGGAAGCCACACCTAGTCCTGGCCTGTCCCCTCACCCGCTGTCGGGCTCTCCCAGGAGCCTCCTTTAATAACCATGTGTCCAAGAATCCCCACCTCAGGAAGGTGTGGTTCAGAGTCTGTTACCTCTTGTACCTGCTGCTAGTTTCAGTTCCTGGCCACAGACCCCCAAACTGTCACTGGTTTCTCTCAGGTGCCTGACAGCATACCCTGTTTCCTACACAGGCACTCAGACCTGCTGGGACTATTAGACGTCAGTTCTGTTGCTTCATGTTTTGATGGGCAAGTTCACATTCGTTTGGATGCCAAAGGCATGTAAGTCTTAAGCAAGGGCATGGAGTAAACGTGGGATGGTGACACCTCAGAAGGAAAGCCCTCTAGCACTCATGATCTGCCCGAAACGTGTCCCCACGAGGAAGCCCTGTGTGAGTGGGCGGTGGGGCTGGGATGGGCCCCAGGGACACTCGCCTCTCGGATTTTCTCCAACGCCAAGGTCACGATGTAGGAGATGACGACCCACTCTTGGACGCAGGGCCAGCGGTCCATGCGCACCAGGATGACATAGTTGAACAGCAGCAAGTAACCAAGGTACGATATCTGAAAGACAGGAAGGCCGGGAGCGGTGCTGGGGAGACAGCTCTGAGGACACTTGGAACCCTGGTGTCAGGTTGACGCATCTTCTAAACCAATTTTCTCCCTTTTATTTTTTTAACTTTGTGTCTTTTTTTTAACTTTTTATTTTTTAAATTACAGTTGACATCCCATATTCGATTTGTTTCAGGTCTACAACACAGGGGTTAGACATTTCAGAAGTGACCCCCCCAAAAGTCTAGCACCCCTGACACTATATATATAGTGATTACAGTGTTACTGACCACCTATGCTGTACCTTACATCCCCAGGACTATTTCGTGATCCCTTTGGCTTTTTCACTGGCCCCCCCAACCCCCTCCCATTCGGCAACATTTTCCTTTCCAACTGGACTGACTCGGTTGGAGGAACCCTTCCATCTGCAGCCCGGGCAGACAGAGCCTCGAGGCCGGTCGAGGGCGCGTTATGCTCTGAGCATGATGTGGGTGCCGACATTTCATTTCCTAATTGAAGATGTACTTGTCGCTACTGTCCCCATGGTGGGGAAACTATGAAGCTGCACAAAAGAATGACCAACAGGGAGACGTCTAGCAGTTTACTGGTGTGTCTTCTACATTCCTGGAAATAGCACGATGGAACGGACTTCTCCCTGCCTCCCAAATTTCAGTCCCGAATCTTTCCATGACTGATGGGTGTGGGAGGGGGAGGGGAGGACAGCGAGTTGTCTGCCCAAGCACACAGAGCTGTCTGGCGTCCCCTCAGTTAGCATTGATGTGCCTGTGACACGCTGGGCCCACAACAGGGTCCCTTATTTATATGGCAAGAGGAGATGTAGGACAAGCTTGTCCAATGTGTGGCCCGCGGGCCACATGCATCCCAGGACAGCTTTGTGTGCGGCCCAACACAAATACGTAAACTTTCTTAAACATGACAAAAATCTATGTACAGACCTTTTTTAGCTCATCAGCTATCGTTAGTGTTAATGTACTGTATGTGTGGCCCAAGGCAAGTGTTCTTCCAATGTGGCCCAGGGAAGCCAAAAGATTGGACACCCCTGATTTAGAGGTTCTGGGTGAGGTGCCATAGACTGGGGCTCATGGGCCTGCTGGCCCTGCCCCCTGTATTCCTTTGTGCTGGGTACTCCTGCAGAGCCCGGGCCCCCTGGTCCTCAGCTGCTTTTGACCAGGATCCATGGCTGGTGGTTGCTTTGGCTGCGTCACCAGTTGTGACTGCCAAAAATGTGTGTGTCCCCAACCACAGGTAGCCTGAGTCCTGTGCAGCCCCTGGTGCCAGCCCGGAGAGCTCTGACCCCACGCCCTGTCCACTCCCATCCATTGCTGGGTTACTGGCCTGGGACCTGGCTCCTCATGTCTCTCATTGCTCATGCCTGCAGTGGTCTGCAGCTTGGGGCTCGGGCCTTCCCCAGACCATCACAACGTGCCTGTCACCCCTGCTGGGACCATCTATAGCTGAGCCAGTTCCCCCAGGACCTTCCAATCTTCCTCAGTTTCCCTTTTTTCTGGCCCATCTACGGACATCCCAGCAGGTGTAAGGAGGGTCACATTCCTGGAGCTGTCCACACTGCAGCCACCAAAGAGGGCTGGAGGACCGCATGCGGCCAGGCAGGTCAGTTGGGGTGCATCCTGGAGCCAAGAGGATACTCCCCATTCCAGAACTTTATGATCTGGGCTCAGCCACCAATATCATGAAAAATGGCACCTGTGGGCTTGTTTGTTAAACCACTCATTATCTTCGCTCATTTTTAGGTAAAATTATACTTTCCTAAGTTCGTATCACTAAAAACATTTAAACAATTCTCCATCTTAAGCAAATAGACTGACAATTTTGCTTCGTGAAATGGTGTATGTGGGGCTAGGATAGCCACAGTCCTGTGTTCATATAAATCTACAAGGCAAAAATTCAGCCGGAAATGCCTCTTAATTTTCATATTACATGGCTGGATACTTTCCGGACAGCCCTCGTATGACAAGATACACAGACCCAATTTTAGGAGAAGATCTGAATCAGTCCCAGTTTTCCTTTCACAAATTCATTTTAATCCAGGGAATTTTAAATACTTTTTTAAAAAGGCCTTAACATGTTTCTTTCTGTTTGTTTTTTTTTTAAATTAAAATATTGGGGTACCATTGGTCCATAACATTATGTACATTTCACAGTGTGTAAAGTTGTGTCCAGTTTTGCGATACGACGTCTGGATATCCTGTTGTGGGGGCTCTGTACCCGAAGTCTAGTCTCCGTCCGGCCTTGACCTTCTTGATTCTAACCTATCGAATGGTTCAGATCAGGCTGAAGGGCCAGTGTGAAGGGGAGGGAGGCCTTACCGTGTAAAACCAGAACTTGACAATGGGAGCGTTATAGAATTCACAGATCTTCATTCCAATGGGGATACTCCTCTGCTTTCTGTGCTCGCTCTCCTCGTCCCCCTTCCTTGAGCTGGCGTCTGCGTTTGCGTCCTGGAAAACAAGGGGTAAATGCCACGTAACCCAGCACGAGCCAGGGTCCGGCAGAAGTGGAGCCCTTTACACGGTTGCAAAGATACCGTTGTGTGACAGAATGACATGGAAACAAAAGATGACCAGCTCATAAAAAAGGGCGTTACTTCTGCCGGATGCTGCATTTTTTTTTTTTTTTACAGACCTTTCAAAATAAACAATTACAAACATGTCCCCAGTGATTGAGGTTTCTAAACTCGTGGTAAGAGAAACCTCAACGATGAAACCTTGAAAATGACAGGAAACTGATCGAGAAAATCACTGACCACCGTCTCCTCTTCTTTCTCTTTCCCATCTTCATTCTCCTTGGATGTTTGATACGCCAAGTCGTCATATGTGCGAAACTCCAAAAACAAGATGGTGGGAGGGAGAAGGATCCCCATTATCACCTATGGGTGGTGAAAAAAAATGTGTTTTTAAGCTACGTCAATTCTCAAAAATGTTTCCGGCATAGGTAACATTTTAAAAGGATAACCTTCAACATCACTCAATCACCTAGCTGCCTCAGAACCAGTTTATCTCTGCTTTGGTGTTCTGTGGCCTATTTGGGCTGGTGCATTTGCAAAATTTCAGACAGCGGAAAATTTAATAACATCCACCCAATGTTTTCAGTGAACAGCAGGAAGTACTGTGTGGAATCCTGACTTAAAATAGAGCACTTACGTTCAGTTTCAAAGCAGGCAAATCTTTCCATGAAAAGAGAATAATATAGTAAATACAGATAAATGAATAATATATACTAATACTGCCAAGGAAGTAGACCAAAAATATTTCACATAGAAATCACTTCGATGTAACTGGGACAATATGGACCAAGAGTGGGGACATGCAAATATAAGACTTGCAGAAGAAGGACTTAATTGAGCTCAATCTGGATGGCAGAAGGGCACTGTGGTCACAGATAGAAACCTTGGCGTTGTTTTTTTTTTGTTTTTTTTTTGTTTGTTTGTTTTTTTGCTTTTTGGTATGTGGGTAGCTCCCTGACTGGGAATCGAACCCAGGCCGCAGCGCTGACAGTGCCAATGCTGAAGCCTTAAGCCACTACACCACCAGGGAACTCCCAACCTTGGCGTTTTTATCAGGGTGGACAGACCGTGTATGCTGCAAGCCAGGCCTGCTGATAAGGTCAGGCCCTGGCGTTAGGCTGCTAGGGGTCTGGTCTTGGACCCACACTTACTAACCCAGACCCCATCTCGAATATTCCAGCTCTCCATCTGCAGGACAACGAATGTTATAGCTCCTCCCTCGTGGGGTGGTTCAGAGGAGTAAATGAATTATGGGGCGTGATCAAAAAAATATGGTTTAAATTTTTTAAAAACTGCCACAATAAAAGACACGTGGCCATTCCTGCCCCTCAAAATACTCCCCAGTACTTTGAACATCGTTCTTGCACTGCCTGAAGCAGTTCTGGAAGTCTCTTTCATGAGTGTCTTTAGTTACACTGTCGTGGCCACCTTGATGTCCTGAATTGATTCAAAACAAAGACCTTCCGCTGTCATTTTGACTTTGGGGAAGAGCCAGCAGCTGCACGGTACCAGATCCGGTGAGTAAGGGGGATGAGGACACACCATGATGTTTTTATGTGACACAAACTGATGTTAATGCAGTGTTGGTGCGACGCACTTTAAAACACACCTTCTCTCAACCGTGGCTCATAACCGACGGACTGCACTGAACAAGGTGAAACGTGTCACACACTGTTCCTAAGGTCCAATGCGCCACTTCCCATAGCGAAGATCCCTGCCTTTCCATTGGATGGCACTCAGCAGCCACCTTCACCGTCACCATATTTTATGATGACCCTCATAATCCACAGGCAGTGTCTGGCGCAGCCAGGTAGAGCATAAGAGCCCACAGGTGTCACCCGTCACTGTATCACCCTTACCAGTCAGACGGCCCGTCACACGTACCTTCAGGCCGGGGTTTTTCCGCATCCGCAGCCTCCCCATCCACATGTCAGTCAGCAGCATCTGGCTGCAGGTGTGAGCGATGAAGTCCCGGTGTTTGGCGGCCACGGCCAGCTTGAGGCAGGTCGAGTTGCTCCAGTTCGTCAGCTCGTAGGTGAGCAGCTTCATGGCCACCTGCTCGTCGTGCTTGTAGGACTGGTCCAGCAACTCCACGGCCAGCTGGCCAAAATCTCTGGATAGAAAGAACCAGAACTGAGGCTGAAGCTGAAGGGGCCACAGGCCCTTTGTTAGGGAGCTGTGTCCACAGTAAGATCAAGGAGCCAAGGAACTCCCCAATTCCCAACCCTCCGCAGGTAGAAAGCTCATGGGGGTGCATCCCCAGAGGGGAACAGCTGGGGCTGGGGTTCCGTGCCCAGTCCCACTGGGGCTGACTGCTCTTGCTGCAAATGGAGCTTTTGGTGGACCCCAGATTCACGTCTCAGGCCCCAGGGACACAGAGACAACAAAGTCCCTTCGTTCATGCGTTCACAGAGCAGGGATGCAGACCGAAAGGATGGCAAATGCTGATGGGATTGGATGTCAGAAGAGTGGCTTCCCTTGATGGAAGGGACAGGTGGATGCTAAAAGGGGACACCGAGAGGGCTCACATATGCAGGAGTGCTGGTCATATCGCTGTGTCCCATTTGGGCCACGACATAGGAACACAAACCCACCAGCACTAACCTTGGGAACCAGCCGTGGGGGTTTTATCAGAGCCTCAGGGGCCAAGCCCCGCAACTCCAGCCCACTCCTGCCATCCTGCCCACATAATGGGGAGGAAAACTGAGACACACTTGAGAAGGTCAAGGCCAGGGGCACAGGTTCACGAGCGTGGTATTCCTGAGTGTGTTGCCTTAACTGAATCATCGTCTTTGCATTAAAATTGGGTGTCACTAGGTCGCACGAGAAGGCGGTAAACAGAGACAATGGCAGCCCATAAACAGCTCAGAGACACAGAGGGAAAACTATTGGCATGACGGACTGAGCGATGTATAAACACGCTTTAAGTGAGATCGCACTGAAATGCGAAATACATTTGCTGCCCCTCCCCCCCCGCGCCCCCCCACCCCCACCCGCCCAGAGCAAGTCCTCCGGACATTCAGTAGCCACATGGCTCTTCAGTCCCCAGCCCCCAGGCACCAACTTGGAGTTGCTGTCCAGGTCCTGGGAGATGTCATCCACCAGCTCGCTCTCGGAGCACTCGTGCGCCATGGCCTTGTAGAGCTTGCAGGCCACCAAGGCCTTGGCCATGCTCTCCTCGCCGCGCTGCCACAGGAAGACAGCCATCTTCTGGCGCTTCATCAGCACGGCCCACACCATCAGCTCGTGGAAGGGGTACTGGAAACGGCTCACGGCGGGGTCGTCCACGTCGATGTCGATCTCCTCGTCCTTCCTCTTCTTCTTCTTCTTCTTGCCTTTGGCTGGAGGCTCATCTTCCTGCGGGGAGAGAAGCACGTTCCCCAGGGGTCTGCCATGTACACATGTTCAATAAAGGCGTCAGGGCGACTCGAAAAGCAAATGCTTTCTGTCTGAGGGAGTGAAGAGGTTTCTTAAGGACATCTGCGGTTTCCGCTCAGTGTATTCATTGTTCTGGAAAGATGCACGTGTTTATTATGACAAGCAAACCCTCTAAAGCAAGCTTGTCTGAGCTGCATGCGGCCCAGGACTGCTTTGAATGCGGCCCAGCACAAATTCATAAACACTCTGAAAACAATATGAAAATTATGCAAAGGCTGCTTTTTTCTTTTTCTTTTCTTTCTTTCTTTTTTTTTTTTTAGCTCATCAGCTATCATTGCTGTGAGTATATTTTTCATGTGGCCCAAGACAATTCTTCTTCCAGTGTGGCCCAGGGAAGCCAGAAGGTTGGACACCTCTGCAAAGCCAAATGAGCTGAAATGCGAACTACTGTGTGAAGAACTTGTACCCTTGGGGTCTTTTTGGCCCCCCAGAAGCCTTTATAAATGGAAGAGATGCTGCAAAACTACAACAGCAACAACAAAAACACATGTGAACGCCAAAGGCACCACAGGAGAGAGGAAGCCCACAGGTTACTTCCTCAAGGAAGTCTAAAATCAATTCTCGTTTGCCGACATAGCTGAACCAGAGATTAATGGGAAAGATGTAAAGACAAATGTCTCCGTTTTCCTTGCCAATGTTTTAAGGAGGCAAGCGTTTCATTCTGAATGACCTTTGACCTTTTAGGCCTGTTGTGCTTCAGGTGGAAGGTCAACATTTCCCATTTCCTAAAGGGATTCTGAGGGATGGTCTGAAAGAAAGGTGGGTGCACCTGAGAGAACTGGGGGTGAAACATGGGAGTGGCGTGGACATACATGGGGATTCGACTATACGGCCAAGACTTCAGGACTCAATGGAATATTAAAAATGATATTTGTTCTTTTGCAAACAGCTTTCCCATCAATTATCCACTTTTACTCTTATTCTGAGAGGTTGTGAATTTCTTTCATTTCCTCAGATGAGAGACTGGATAACTTGGACTCATTGTCCAGGTCCTGGGAGATGTCATTCACAGTGACACAGCCAGGGCGACTGGGAGACAGCATCCACAGTGACACAGCTAGGGCAGCTGGAGCACGGAAGAACCCAGTTCTCAATTCCTGTCACATGTCCTTTATGATGGACCCGATTTTATAACCTCCTAATAAGTTATCAAGTTTTTGTTAAAGCTATCGTATCTTGCCTCAAATTTAAATGTTTTTGTTCAATTTTCTAATTTGTCGCTTAGGAAGTGTAGTAAAACTACGCTTCACAGTAATTTAGGGAAGATTGTTCTATCTAGGTTAAAATTAACATCAAAGTTCAAAAATAAACATAGCTTTATTTTCAAGAATATATCAAAGCAAATAAAAACCCACTAATGATTAATGAAATGTTGTAAAACAGCCTACCTTTGAATAATATAGAATATTATTAAAATATTAATTGTATGCAAATTCTCTTAAAATAATTTTGATTGCTAGAGAGAATATTAAAAAAGGTTATTTTTTCTGAAATGCAAAGAACTGTCACAAACCAACAAGAAAAAGGGAAACCTGGCCAAGTCAGGGCAATAACCAAAGTGCCCTGCAACAGATGACAGGATAAAGAGGCTGTGGTTCATATACACAATGGGATATTACTCAGCTATAAGAAAAGACAAAATACTGCCATTTGTGACAAGATGGTTGGTCCTGGAGATCATCATGCTAAATGAATAAGCCAGACAGAAAAAAACCAAGAACCATATGACTTCACACATATATGGAATATAAAACTGAAAGCAACAGAGAAACAAAAACTTATGGACACAGTCAGTAGTTTAGCGGCTACCTGAGAGTAAGGGGGAAAGGGGTGGGAGAGGAGGGAGGGGAGTCAAATATATGGTGATGGAAAGAGAATTGACTCTGGGTGGTGAGCACACAATGCAACACATAGATGATGTATTACAGATTTGTATTCCTGGAACCTATGTAATGGTTACTAACCTACGTCACCCCAATAAATTTAACAATAAAAAAAAGAAAGAAAGAAAAGAAAAAGAAAACCCAGTAAAACAACAGAAGATATAAACTGGAAGTATGAAGGGACATGGACACAGCTATAATCACAGTCAGAGTCCCTAAACACACGTCACTTAGAAATGAATTTGAAAAAAATAAGTATAGAAACAAACCAAATAATATCATTACCAAGTCTGGTCAGACAGATAAGTGTAAGAATTATACCCAACAAACTGAGAATACACATTTGTTTCCAACACAAGGGAATCATTAACAAAAATTAACCAGGCATTAAACTGCAGTTCCTTTGAGATTTCCTATCTCAGTGAATTCCAGATATCATGTTAGTCTACATTCAAGGAACAAAATTAGGAATCAATGACAGTAGAATGACAACAACAACAAAAGTTTGTACCTAGAAAATTTTAAATATGCTTGTAAATAACCCTTGGATTAAAAAGGAAATTATAAATATTTGCAAATGAATGGCGATGAAGGTTCTACTTACCCAAACTTGTGGGATGCCACAAAAACAATGTTCACAGAAAAATTTGTACCTTTAATGCATTTATTGGAAGACGGGGAAGACGGATAATGGGTGAACCTCACTGTCAAACTAAGTCAATAAAAACCATACAGTAACTCTACAGAAAGTATATTGAAAGAAGGAATGAAAATTAAAGCAGGTGGATGCCAATAAAATAGAAATCAGAAGGAAGTTGCTAGATAAAACAAAAGATACCAATCAACTATGTAGGCAAATCTGGTTAAAAAGAAAAAAAGAGAAGTTATAAATTTTAAATAATTGGAACAAGAAATGGCAAACAACTAAAGATATTGAGGAGATTAAAAAATTAGAATACTATGTAAAAACGTACACCGATGAAACTGAAGGTCTAGATCAATCTCATCCAACCCACAGGCCATGGGCTGCATGCGGCCCCCAACGGCTTTGAATGAGACCCAACACACATTTGTAAACTTTCTGAAAACATTACGAAAATTATGCATGGACCCCTTTTTTAGTTCATCGACTATCGTTAGTGTATTTTATGTGTGGTCCAAGAAATTTCTTCTTCAAATGTGGCCCAGGGAAGCCAAAAGGTTGGACACCACTGGTCTAGGTGAAATAAATTGTTTTCTAGGAAAAATGCAAATGACCAAAATGGACTGTAAAATATAGAATGCCTGCATTGACTCATAGAAGTTATTATAAAGGTAGTGAAAGTTAGACCCCCAAAACAGAACTGGGACTAGGCTATTTCACAGGCAAATTCTACCAACCCTTCGCTAAACAAACCAACTGTACAAGACATGAAACTACTGAATTCAAATCTACTTACTTCCATTCCCAGAAGCTTAAGTGCTTTAGGCTGCATAGTGGAAAGAGAGGAAAAAAATCAACTGAACCAGATGAAGTGACGTTAGTATCTCATTGTAGCAGTACATTGGAGGCAGAAGGATCCATTAACAATTAAGTGCAATATTTAAAGAGAGAAAATGCTCCCTTATGGAAACCCTGCTTCTGTCAGCTGAAGTCAGGAGAAAGATGGCCCCCCACAATCAGCAAGAAATATCAGGAGGAAGGGCAGGAGTGCTTGGGGATGGAGGTGAACTTGGCTTTGAACAGGCCGAGTCATCGGAAAGGACAGCAAGGAACCACACGTGACTCCAGGAAGCACGGGACACCACCCGGCCACTGAGCGCTACCCTCTTGGGTCCAAACAGGTTGTTGTAAAGGGTCCGGAAGCTCTTGCGGGTGTAGTGGCAGCGGTAGGCCCCGCCCATCAGGTACTCCAGCACCAGCCCGATGTCGATGAGGCTGATATGGTAATCTGGTGGCATGTTGCCCTGTGACAGAGGAAGCCGTCTCAGGCCCTGTGACAGGCATGTGTCATCACCCTCAGGCAGCAGGGCTCCTTCCTGGCCCCACTGGGTGTTAGTGCAAGGAACCAGGCCTGGACTAACATTCAGTTTACGAAGGAATGGCCGGGGAGACGAAGGCTGCAGCACGTCCACAGGCCCAGGCACAGTGGAACACCGGGTGGCTGCGTGAGCCTCCCCCGGTGACACGCTGGTTTTGTTGAGAAGGCGCTGTGATAGCTGCTCGCAGGGGAGAAGCCTGCGTCAGGGTGGAGTCCAGATTCGTGCAGGAGGAGGAAGTGATGGGGGGCGGGGCGTGGAGCAAGAAGGCGGGCTCTGTAGGGACATTGGAGCCCTGTGACTTTCTGGGGGACCCCTCCCAGATTTTAGAGGGAACCCAAACACCACAAACCATGTGGTGCGATTGGGGGCCGGTGAGGGGGCAGAGTGCTGCAAGGAAGTGGGAGAGGGTATGTTGGGGCACAGTCCCCATGGAGGCGGGGGCTGAGAGGGGTTCTCTGGGCATTTTGTACGTCGGTCGTTCACCTCCCCAGCAGCTGTGAGGCAGGTGCACCCGTCGATTATGAGGGATGTTTGCGATGGGCCATTTATGGCTGGGTGCATTTCATGTGGCAGGAATGATGTGGAAAACGGGGGTGCATCACACACAGAGTGCACACTCCAAATGCTCCTCCCCCCTTTATTTTGGTTTTATAAAACATCTTTTACTTGAAAATGAGGCCTGTCGATATGGATGTATGTGTCACACATGAATAAACCTGAGTTAAGGCACGGGACGGGTGGGGCGAGGCGTGCCTGGTAGGACATTAGGATTGGCAGAGTTACTAAATCTTTCATCAGGCGTTTGTGCAGCCCATCCAGTGGCCAGATTTCATACACAGAAACAAGGAGATGCAGCCCTGTAGGGAGCTGGCTGTCTGGGGGGAGGGGCAAAGCTACAAACAGCCCCCAAGAGGCAGAATGGTTGGCTCCCAACTCTGCCCGGGCGGGTGGGTGGGAGAATAAGAGAGGGCTCCCTGGAGGAGGTGACCCTGAGGAAGCAGGCACAGCAGAGACTGCAGCCGTGAGCAAGGCCTGGTCCTGGGACAGAACGCAGTGTCTGGCATGTGTGTGGTGGGACATGATGGGACAGAGAGGGGACATGGACATGGGTCAGGCCCGGGGTGGGGGTACAGTTTCTTGGAACTTGAACTTCATGAGACTCGAGAAGGTTTTAAGGGCAGGGGAGGGGGTCCCGTGACTGGAGACAGTAGGAGGCAGTGGGACTGGAGGTGGGATGAGAATTATTGAAGCCATGTTGGTGGCAAGTGGTAGCTGGAGCTTTGGAACGCTGACACTTCCTCATCCAGGAAATCAGTCCTTATGTGGGGAACTCTGTTCTGACGTGGTGAGTGTCTCCTAGGGTTAGAACCCGGTATCTGCACGACATACGACCAGACTATCTGGGACTCGGGCGAAAACTCTATTCTCTCATCCGAGTTCTTTTCTTTTGCCGAGAATACGAACACACATTCCGCACTTCGCAGGCCGAGGGCCGCATTCTAGTGAAATGAATCACTCCCATGTGAACCCAAGCGAATCCTCTAGCCTGTGGCGACATGACTCAAGAAAACCCGTGATGTTCAGTGAGCAGACGGGATCCTCCAAGAACATCGGTCACTCACTAATGAGGGAATAGGATACACATAAGGACACAAGGCGTGTCCTGCTGGTTCTTCCAGGAAAAGGCTGAGTGGCAGATGTTAACGCAGACACAGAGCATAACACTGCACTGATGGACGGCAGCTCGCTCAGCAGCAAGGACAGCCCCCCCACCCCACCAGGCTGTAGCCCTGAACTTGGTAATGGAGCCGACCCATCCTCTGTCATTCAATAGCAGCTTCTCACGTGTGGGTGTGACCATTAAATTTTAAAAAGCTTAATTATTATTATTATTACTACTTTTTTTTGGTTTTAAGTAAACTCTTTTCATGAAGAGAGGAATTCATTATTTCTTAGGCCTCCAATAAGGTGGCCACACTCTTTAGAAATCTAAAAATTGCTTTCAAAAATGTCTTATTGAGAAGCACACATTGCTAGTTGCAAAAACAGTCGTGGGAATGTAAAATACAGCATAGGGAATGTAGTTGATACTACTGTAGTAACTATGTGTGGTGTCAGTGGGTACGAGACTTATCGGGTGATAACTTCGTAAGGTATGTAAACGTCCAATCACTGTGTTGTACACCTGAAACTAATATTATGTATCCACTGTCATTGAAAAATAAGTTTAAAAAAACGTTGTGTTGAAAGATGCCAATAGGGAAGGATTATGAAACATCAGACTGACCTTTTTTACATCCCTCACCAGCAGGTGAAGTGTGTTTGGTGGACCGAGCCTCTGAAAGAGAAGTATTCAGCCAATATTAAATAGGTTTTTCTTTTCATCTTGGAGCAAAAATCTTCCCCAACTGCATAGAATTCATGAATCATGAGAGCTGGATAGTAACTCACTGTCAGCCTGTTTCTTTTATGAGACAGGGCTGGTCGTAGTTAAGTGACCAACACATTCAAACATGTTAGACACGCTTCACTGAACTAGTTAGGAGAGCATCTTCTGATGTGCCACGTTGTATTGAAAAATCCCCAAGTTCTGGTGGACAACTGCCGAGGACATTTCTGCTACTTAAAATTTGAGAATGGGGAAAGGAACTGTCAGCTCTCAAAATTCCTATTGTCATAATATCAGCCTCGAGGATTCCATTCCAAAGCTTCCGTTCTAACACAGGGGTGCTCCCTGCTGTGAACACTTAAGTCCACAATTTTCACTAATGCCACATCAAATTGGCTTTAGTGAATTCCCCAGGAACGAAAGCCCGCTCCCCCCAGTAACTTTTCACTCTGCTAATGAAGGCCTGGCTGACTCAGAAAAGCTAGGACCTCTCTCTGTATAGACTAGTCTTCAGGTACCACACCTGAGTTAACATGACAGAAGGGAGCGTCCACTGGGCATGGTGGGGGCTGGTACAGATGCTTCTGGATGTGACCATACGCTGTGGCTTCCTGCCATTAGACATCAGACTGCAATGGTCCTCCACTTACCTGGGCATGCACCAAAGTTAAGTGTTCCCTGATGGCTGGCTCCCTGGGCCCCCCTCCTTCCAGAACAGGGGTCCCCAACCCCCGGGTCATGGACTGGTACTAGTCCGTGGCCTGTTAGGAACCGGGCTGCACAGCAGGAGGTGATTAGTGGGCAAATGAGCAAAGCATCATCTGTATTTACAGCCATGCCCCATTGCTCGCATTACCTCCTGAGCTCCACCTCCTGCCAGACTCAATGGTGGAATGAGATTTTCATAGGAGCACGAACCCTACTGTGAAGTGCGCATATGAGACATCTAGGTCGCGCGCTCCTTATGAGAATCTAATGCCTGATGATCTGAGGTGGAGCTGAGGCGGTGATGCTAGCACTGGGGAGTGGCTGCACATACAGATTAACATTAGCTGAGAGGTCTGACTGCACAGAGACCATAATAAATCAACTGCTTGCAGACGCATATCAAAACCCTTTACGTGAGTGGCCCCCTGGGCTCCCTGCTTCTAGGACACTCACCGTGTTGTAAAGCTCTTCCAGCCTTGGGATAGTCAGAAAGTGCTGCATATTCACTCCATTTTCAATCAGGAGCTTCACAAAGTCCACACGGTCTAACACTAGGGCGTCCAGCATGGCTTGTTCTAGAGCGTTCACCTGCAGAAGCAAGGACAGAGAGCCCAGGGGTGGCCTCACAGGGGGGACACAGGCAGGTTGGAAACTCTGGAAAAGTGAGTGCTGACCCCTCCGATCCCAGAGCTTCCCTGCGCTCTGTCCTCAGCAAACACCCCCACCTCCCCTCCCCTTCTCACTTCTGCCCCCATGTGTCCAAGCAAGGATCAAAGTTTGATAAGAGCAGAAAAAAAAAAAAGATTTTCTCCTTTTTAAAGCAAGTCCACGAGGATGCAGAATTACAGCCCAGCTGGCATCGCTCTCCCCAGTTTCCTGTTTTGTTTCCAATTAAAATAGTTTATTAACTTTGCTTTTTATATCAACATGAGCAAGAAAACCCACATAATGCTGCAGGCTTCTTTTCAAAATGAAACTGCAATCGTTACTTGAATCTCCAATCTCCCAACTCCACAAACGATCTTTCTCAAGGAGGTAGCTCGCAGTATTTCATTCACCATGACTTATCACTCATGGCTCTGTCCTTTCAATACGACGGGCCTGCAGCCCTCAGTATAATCTTTGGTCCCATCTTTTTTGTGCATCTGGGTGTCTGCCAGGCCACTGTGGAGTGAAATGACCGGGGTCTCCACTCTGCGTGGCTCCACTGCCCCCAAGACAGGGATATTCGGTGTTTGTGACAACCCGACAGCCACACCCCAGCAAGGGCGACACTGCTGGTGGAAATCTTCACGTTTTCCCACAGCCTCCTGGGAGTCAGAGCCCAGGGTGGGGGCTGGAGCAAAGGCACCCAGAACTGCCTCTTTGCCCGGAGGACGAGGGTGACGGGCTCCATGACCCCAAGAAACAGGAGAAAGACTCTGCACATACCCAGTTCAGCAGCTCGATCTTCCGGGGGTCGGTTTCCTCCTGAACCTCCTCTCTCACCTTCCCTTTCTTCTTGCCTTTCCCTTTTCCTCTGCCGCCCTTGGTGGTGGCCGTGGGTGGCTTCTTCTCCTTCTCCGTGACCTTGCTGTCTGCCGGTGGGGCCAGGCTTCCCAGGGGCTGCAGTCCACAACAAGCAGAATTAGGAAAAGGTATCAAAGCTGTGACGCCCCTCACTTCTGCGCACGCGCACACGTGCACACATATGTGCACACGTCTGTGACAGCATGCGTGCACACACTCACCGCTGGCCCGGCGCAGCCCGATATCCAGGAGCACTGCTACTTATGCCCTAGCCGAGTGCGTTTGCATACTTGACGTGGCTGACATGTTGATGGACGTGTGTGATTTTTGCCCCCAGGCGATGGCAAGTTCAAAGGCACTAAAGAGACATGCCCACGGTGGCTCATGTAGAGGAGAAAATGAGGGGCCAGCATGTACAACTGTGTGTTTGGATGAACATGTGAACGGAGCTTAGCGGTGGGTAAGGCTCTCCTGGGTGTCACTGAAATGCTCGCAATGTGGGGACAGGCTGGAATCACGCAAATGATGAAGAATCGTGCAATACTTTAAATATTTTAATTTCCTTTTTAATCTCCCGGCTTTTCCACTCTTGGGAACGGAGTTCAGGGTGAAATGAATAGCTGCACAAATGGTTATGAGGCCGAATGCTGGGGCAGACACTCTGGAAGATTCCAGAATGAACTGCCAGCGAGGGCTGTGTCAGAGGCTGAGGGAACTTTGACTTAGGAAGCAGGATCCGCACTCATGTCTGTCTGGCTTTCTCCTTTGTTGAGGGCAGCTTTCTGAGGGGGCATTTTTGAGTCCCCCCTGTACACCATCAACCCCTCACATATTACATGGGACACACACACGTGCCACAGACACATGCCACACACATACGAGGGCTGCCCGGGAAGGATCCAGCCATGTCATATGCACAAAGAGGCATGCGCACACACCTATACTCGACACGCATGCTACACAGACACAGACACACAGTACATGAAACACCACATCCCACAGAATCCCCCCCACACACACACATATAGAGTGCTCAAGGCCTCCAGGCTTTCATGGAATATAGTGTGCAAACCCAATACTCCCAGTGAAATCAGAGTATTTCATTTTAACAAGCTATTTTCTCTCTTTAACAGGGTGAACACCCCCTTTCAGCAGCAGCGCTGAAATATTTCACAGTTATTTCTGCAGGAGCCCTGGTTTGAATCTGTGACGAGTGCGACCATAAATATCATGTCGTCTTCCTAACAGGCCGCACGCTGGGTCATCAGAAGCCCCAGGTAGTGCCCTGAGATCCCGTCACCCGGGATGGCATGCTAACAGATCACTTATACAGACCCAGGATAAATGCCACGAACTCAAAACACCCGGAGTCTCACCGGCCAGTGGGGCCCAAAGATGAAGATCTGGTTTCGGGCTATGTCAACGCGGTTCCAAGCCAGCGCTAAGCTCAGCTGGTCCGGAGCTGACGCGTTGGTTCCTGGAACGGCACCAAAGGAAGCGTTTTCCACTCCAGGCCTGGAGCGCCCCATCCTGGGGTTCGGCGAGTGCCAGGGGGTGAGCACGGGCTTCCCAGGAGGGCTCGGCGAGGTTCTAGAACGAACCGCTGCCTTTTCTCTTGCCCCTGAGCGATTCATCAGGCCTCAAAGCTACAAACTTTTTCTCAAAGGGCTGCCAGGGATGAGGGTGGAGGCATGGTCTCCCTGGGGGACAGAGGAGAGACCCGGTGACACTGGGAATCCTCATCTGCAAGAGGGCAGGAGCCCTGGAACTGTCCAGACATCTGCCTGGCCTGCCCAAGGGGCGCTGCCCCACCACAGACTGAAGATGACCACAGCCCAAGCGCATCAGCCCCCAGCTACAGGGGGACCAGCCTGCAGGTAACAGACACCCTCCCCTATCTTCTGCTGCCCTGTCATTGTCCCAGGACAACTAAGAAGGAGGCAGGAAATGTGTGTGTCCCCAAGCAACCCCGTGAGTGGCCAGGTCGCAGCCTGTCGTTAGGAGTGGGACAGGGAAGTTGCACAGATATTATAAAAAGCAAGAACAACAAACAGTTTCAGGTTTATGCCCCTCTATGAGGTGAAACCCTTAGGAAACTGGTTACAAATGGATATTGGTTCTGACTTCAGACACCACAGTCCACGGGCACCCCCAAAAAGCACCCCTCCCAAGAAAACCTTGTCATTTACCATGGCTCCGTGCTGAGACAAGGCAGCCTGGCTGACTCGGGGTCCTAGAGCAGTTCCTGGCAGGAGAAGGTGGGGGGATTTCCCGGGGCACAAGCAGAGCCCCATTCCGGGCCAGGCCCGGAAGGACAAGTCGCCAGTTCCTGGGAGCTCACCTTTCAGCAGCGCCGTCAAAATCGCCATCTCCATGTCCTGCTGACCCTCCGAGCCCATTCGAAACACAGTGACCTGGAAACAGTTCATTGTGACATGACTGAGTAAAGCAAAGCTGAAAACAAGGGGGAGAATTGGGGAGTCTTTGAAAAAGGACCCCAGAGACTGGCTTGTCACACGATGATTCTGAGACAGAAACCCTGTTAAACCTGGCGCTGCTCAAGCGACCGCCTGGCTGGTCCTGACTTTGAACCCTTGCCTGAATCCTTGAGTATGTTATACCCCATCTGCTCATTCAGGATCGATACTCCAGTATCTCAATTACTATGGGAAGTGACCCAATCACTTCTACTAGGATTCCAGTGGCAGGCATAGCTCATGTCATTGTGCTTCATTTCATTGTGTTTTGCAGGGGTTGTGTTTACAAACTCAAGGCAAGACTCCCCCTGCCTGTCCCCAACCCCACCAGCAAGATTACAACTTGCTGAGGCTCAGATGATGGTTAGCATTTTTTAGCGATGAAGTATTTTAATTGAGGTGGGTATATTGTTTGCTTTTTAAAAGCATAATGCCATAGCACACATAATAGGATACACTATGGTGGAAATAGAACTCTTATATGCACTGGGAAACCAAAAACATTCGTGTGACTCTCTTTGTTGCAATATTTACTTTATGGTAGTGGTCTGGAGCAACCCGCAATATCTCCGAGGTCTGCCTGTATTTGTAGGAAATTCATACCTTGTGTCTGCAACCAGAGTGCCTATTCCTTATAAGCATAATTAAGGAGGTCAGGAGTAGGAAATATTAATCATTACAGGCATACCTCATTTTATTGAGCATCAAAGATACTGTGTTTTTTACAAATTGAAGTCAAGAGCCTCCCCCAGCACAAAGATCAGGACTCGTTTTATGTGATATTCGAATTATTGAGGTTGTCTGGAACCCAACGTGTAATATCTCCAAGGTATGTCTGCACTATAGTTGGAAAGCAAACTGATTAAAGTCGCAAGCAAAGCCAAAAGGATGGTATATGTATGGCACTCCTCCAACCTTTAGGTCTGACTAATATCATGAACCTCAGAACTGGTGGGTTGTGGCATGATGTCACCTGACACTTTCTAAGGTCTGAAAGCACCGGGTCCCTCCTGGGCATGCGCTCGGGGCGCTTCCGTCTTGCAGACATGACCGCCACTTTGGCGTAAGTTGTGCCTCTTGGAAGAGGCTGCTAGAACGTGACCGGCTCCGTCACGCACACGTGGGCAGGATGAGACGGGAAACACGATTCTCCCTGTGGACCCGGCTCAGAAATAAACACAGGATGCTTACAAGTTCTTTCTTCTTCATGCACTCCATGATAATGGCGAACAGCTGGTGTGACTGCGTCTTGCTGTAATTAAACGTTTTCTGAATGGTGACCACAAGCTGATCCCTGAGGGACTCATTCATTCCCCTGTTCAAAGGAGACACAGAAGAGAAGAAAGCAGCACGGGCTACCACTGTCCATGTGAGTCAGTGAGACACCTCTCTGACCATTCAAAAACTGTGCTCACTTGTGTCCTACATGCCAGGCCTTCTGAAAACCTCAAAAGAATTCTGTCAGAAACATCATGCTCTTGACAGCTCACCCACATGCCGCCCACGGGACAGGGGACACGAGCTCTAGGACACTGTCCTTATTGAGCATCTTTGGAAGGGCCGGGTCTATCACCTAAGGTTTTCTTCTTGGTAAGCTGTCCAGATATCCAGTTTTAAATGGCACAGAAAACAATGTTACTGTCCTGTTTCAAAAGGCACACGTGGCCTGCCTGCTGACACCTTGAATTTAACCCAGTGAGACGAGGCTGACTGTAGGTACTGTTTGAAATGGGACAGCATGGTTGTTTTCTGTCCTGTTTACAATAGTACGTCTAATCAGCCTACTTCTTGGCCTAACGAGAAGGCAGCTAAGAACCCGCCCTTGGTACCAGGTCAGAAAGCCTACCCGCCTTCATCACAGTACTTGTGTGCAAACGACAGAATGTCGGAGGCGCGTCCGCTGCCGTCGCACACCACCACGGGGACGGGAGGGTCCTCTCGGAGATATTCCAAGACGATGGCAAAGACGTTAGGACCCCCTTCCACCACGAGGCCCACGACGGGCACACCCTGTCCCAGTCCTGCAATACACAGCACGATTGCTGTCAGTCCCGTGTCACAGCTCTGCTGCACCCACGTTCCAGCTGCTGCAATGAAAACCTTTACAACTAGATGGATGCTCCCTGTAGTGTGGGTGTTCATCAGGAGACCTGGAGGAACTCAGGAATGGGGTTGCTGCTTTCATTCTCTTATTCAAACCCTGTATCATGATTTTATTGGGAGAACCAAGTCTTAAAATCACGAACTCTTTGAATAATGTGTGGCTAAGGTAGAACTCACCTGGCACACGAGCTACTTCATGGTGAGATGGGACAAACAGTGCAAGATCCTTTTTGCTAAAAAGCTAAACAAAACACTTGCCTTGCTGCCCTGCCCCAAAGTCTAGCATTCCCATCCTGGATGGCTGTCCTCTAAAGCAGGGGTCCCCAACCCCAGGGCCACAGGTCTGTGGCCTGTTAGGAACTGAGCTGCACAGCAGGAGGTGAGCGGCAGGTGAGTGAGCGAAGATTCATCTGTATTTACAGCCGCTCCCATCGCTCACGTGACCACCTGAGCTCCGCCTCCTGTCAGATCAGTGGTGGCATTAGATTCTGATAGGAGCACGAACCCTACTGTGAACTGCGCAAGTGAGGGATCTAAGTTGCATCCTCCTTATGAGAACCTAATGCCTGATGATCTGAGGAGGAACTGAGGGGGTGACATTAGCCCTGGGGAGCGGCTGCAAATACAGATTAACATTAGCAGAGAGGTTTGACTGCACAGAGACCACAATAAATCATATAAAAACCTATCAGTGAGTGGCAAGTGACAATTATACATTATTATATAATAATAATAATAATAATAATAATAATAATAATAATAATAATAATAATGTGTTCCCTGGTAGTGTAGTGGCTAGGCCTTGGTGCTCTCAATGCTGTGAACTGGGTTCGATTCCCAGCCAGGGAATTACCCCCCTCCAAAAAAATAATAATAAAAATAAAGTACACAATAAATGTAATGTACTTGAATCATCTGAAACCATCCCCCCATCATGCCATCCATGAAAAAACTGCCTTCCATGAAACCAGTCCCTGGTGCTGAAGGGTTGCGGACCTCTGCCCTAAAGCATGGGAGCCACCAACAGGAGAGCTCAGTTCCACTGGCCTCTCATGCATAAGCCACATGACCTTGGGCCCACCACCCAGCCGCCATGAGCCCTAGAGGGCCATCTGTCAATGTTGAGTCATCACCATGCCTCCTTATCTCCTAAAGGAGTAATAAATAAAAACTAGGAGAACACATTTGGATATAAAAGCATTTTGTAAACTTTCAGTGGCATATGAGCATGGTAGTTGTGTAGTTGTTTCTGTCTCCAGTGCCTGGAACCTGCAGAATTCCTGGAGGGCAAACCCACTGATGACCATTAGCCCATCAGTTAATAACTTATTCCCAGAGGCCTCCCTCCATCTCTACCAGGTAACAGGCCTCTTCAGGAAAATGTAGGAGCAGCCTAACTTTTGGTGGCAGAACCAGCAAGGTGGACTCTGGGAGGTTAGAGGATGCTGGGGTTCTAGAGAGGAAGAAATACACGAGGGTGGAGGGGCAGCAGAGACAAATTTGCCTCCCCCGCTATTTTACCCCAAACTGGCCATCACAGATGATATTCTGAGCATGTTTTAACAGGTATCATGGGAGTTATTTGATTACCATTAGCAGACAGCAAGTGGAAGTGTCCTTGGTCTCACAGTTCTGAAGGCCTTCAGATAAAATCTGCCAGCACCCATCAGAAGATCTAAGAATTTCAAGTGGAATTCAGAGTTTCTCGTTTTCTCCCAGGATGCACTGCTATAGCTGGGAATTCTTAAATATTTTGAACCACACTGCCATGTCTTAGTAGAACAATCTCATTAAGGTCACGTCAGCAAAGGTGCATTGAGGGTCTGCTTTATGTCAGGCAAGATACTGGAAGATACTGGAAACATGAACCAAGATGACATGGGCCCTGCCTTTGAGGTTGCCAACCCAAGCAAGGCTTGGCATTCTTCAGGAATATGGTGGCCAAACCACCTTCTTTTCCAGAAACAGAGTAGAGTTGCTTCTTCTTGGTTTAGACTGGACTCCCCGAAGCTCCGTGCTGTGAGGGGTGACGGCTGAGCGCCCCTTTGCTGTCCCTGCCCCACTCAGAGCCCTAGGCAAAGGATGACAAAGGGAAGCCCACCAGTCACATGGCCAGGTGACCCTGGGCAGTGTGCAAACTTCCAAGTCCAAAAACATCAGGAAGTGTGAGAACAAAAATGGCAGCCACCAGCCACTTTCTTAAAGGAGACGTGACTCTTGGGAATCCACAACTTCCCATTCCAACCCCGTGCCATCTCACGGTCCCTTCAATTCCACTTTGTAGTGACCTTTTTCCAAAGTGTCTTTCACGAAAACCTTACCGGTCATGGCAAAACCAAAATACTCTTTGAGGTCATGTTTTAACTGTTGTTTGACAATAATTATTGCTGGAATACAGACGTGTATGTCTACCCCAGTTATTTTCATCCCAACAGGTGATGATCATTTCATCTGGCTGAGGGTCAGTCCTTTCTCCTTAACTTGACCTCAGCATTGTCCCCAGGGCTGTGTCACCTGGGGAGCAGATGGCTCCTGCAGCCCTCGCCAGGGACTTCCTCACCTGGTCCATTCTCCTGGGTGGGAGAGCAGAGCTAAAGATTTTTAATTTAATGATCACATAAGACTTAGTTGGCAGAGGAAATCATACTAAGGCTTTGAGCAAATGTTTTGCATGTGTGTATGTAAACATTAAAAAAAAATGGCTACAATGTTACAGGGAACAAGAGTCACCAAACAACATGGTAGGCAGTGCCGTTGCCATGACAACGGCTTCTTGAGTCAACCCTCCTGTGAACCTGGGGCCAAGCATCACGATGTAGTTCAATGAGTGTAAGGGGACAAGGCAAATCATCCGTCCATCTAACAAGAATCAAGGTCAAGGCTTTAAACACCATTCGTTGGACGGTTTCCTTTCGGCCTGGTTGTCCTGGCCGGGGAAGCCCATGGCCATGGCCTTCACCAGCACTTACGTGTGTTGATCTTCTGCAGGGAGATGTGCTTTTCCAGCTGCCTGCGCAGCATCACCTCGGCGCCATACTTGCCCAGGGTGCCATTGTCAGCCAGGATGAAGTGTGTGTGGGAGCTGTTGAGCACGGAGAGCTTGCTGAGGGGGTTGGACATGGTCTGGTACACTCTCGTGACCTGAGAAAACACACAGCACACATCACAGTTGCACGACTGGGGTGTTGAGACTAAGTGAATGCAAGACTACACATATATGAGGTGGGGGCCCCAGAAAACCAGAATCATCTTCTGAAGGGCGGGTCCCTTGGAGCACAGGCTTCCCACACTAGGTGAGTGTTCTAGGAGCCCATCTGCATCCGTGTACTGGCTGGTGGTGTGAGAGGCTGCATTTGGCTTCAGTGATTTTTTTTTTGGAAACACTTTCAATGCATTTGCCCATTTCATGATGGATTTGCAAGAACAACGTGCAATATGACAATGCACCTGCCCATACTGCCCTGGGTATTGAGCAGTTTTGGACCAAAAAATGGCATGACCCCTGTGCCCCACCCTCCCTATTCACCCGATCTCACCCTAAGTGACTTTTTCTTATTTCCCCAGATGAAAAAAGTCCTCAAAGAGAAATGTTTTGCTGAAGTGGAAGAGGTGAAACAAAAAAATGGGAGAGGCATTTCTAAAAGTCATCAAAAGCGACGAGTTCAAAAACTGTTCTGAGCAACAGAAAAAGTGCCTCGATAGGTGTGTTGCATCCAACGGAGAGTACTTTGAAGGTAATCAAAGTTTAAATGTGTAAGAATAAATACACAATATTTTGTAAATAAATTCTGGTTATTTGGGGGTCCCTCCTCACATGTAGCAACTGCTTTATGTAATTGAAGCTGGTCCAGCCTGTGGCCTGAGGGCCTCATGTGGCCCAGGACAGTTTTGAATGCAGCCCAACACAAACTCATAAACTTTCTTAAAACATTATGAGATTTTTTGCAACCTTTTTTTAGCTCATCAGCTGTCATTAGTGTTAGTATTTTATGTGTGGCCCAAGACAATTCTTCTCCCAAGGTGACCCAGGAAGCCAAAAGGTTGGACATTCTGTTTTAATTGTGTATTTAACCTACGTCACCTCCATACCCTTTCATTTTTTTGCAAATTTCTATATTAAATTAGAAAAGAAAATTTAGGTAATGAGAACCCAGCAATTGTACTTCTGAGTGCTTATCACAGAAAAATGAAAACTTATACAAAATCCTGTAGGTGAAGATTTATGACAGATTTATTTGTAATATCCAATTGGAAATAGCCCAGCAGAGAAATGGTTAACCAAACTGTGGCTCATCCATGAGATACCACTCAACAAACAACCAATACACCACAACCTGGGCCTCCAGAGAATTCTTATGATGTGAAAAAAGCCAGTCCTCAAAGGTCCCATAAAATGTAATCCCATTTACATAACATTCTTGAAATTGTAGAATTATAGACCAGGGCAGATGAGTGGTTTCCGGGGGCTGAGGCGGGAGTGGGGGCGGAGGAAGGTGTGTTAAAGGGTAACATGGGGGACCCAGGTGATGATGGAAACACCCTGCGTCTTGATTATACTAATGAATGTCAATAGTTGTGACACGTGCCATAGTTTTGTGAGATGTTACCACGGGACGGGGGAAAGGGCGTATGGAACCTCTCCTTATTTCTTCTAACTGCAGGTGAACTTACAACGACCTCAAAATAAAGACTTTGATTTCTAAAATCTGCCAATGTCTGGGGAGACCACACTTACGTCCTTCCCAATCAGGTCTTCCTTATTCTCCACGATGCCCCACGGAGCGATTCCGATGGCACAGACCCGGCCTCTGGACTTGGAGGAGTGGTCTTTTAAGGCATCCCCCACATGGCTGATGACACCTGTGAGCAGCCATATGTCATATTTTCAGGCCCTTTCCCTTCCGTCATACCACTATTCATGAACTTTGGGGACCCCTTTTACAAGCCACTCTATTCCCTAGAGAACAAGGTTGAGACCCAAAGACCTTCATCATTGAAACAAAGTATACTGAAAGACCAAGTTCTTATTAACTAGTCACCTTGTGTTCTCTCCTAGAAAAGGGACACCAAAACCAAAACCAAATCAACTGTGGATTTATGTTACAAGTGTTCAAGACCTAAGGATGGAAGCCCCAGCTGCATTCATCTCAGGTTGAAAGCCAGGCTGCCTGGCATGCTCCTCAACCTCTGTGGGCCTGGTCCCTCTCCCATACCATGGGGAATGGACTGCTGAGAGTCTCAGTGAAAACGAGGGTGTACAGGACCTCAGTTCAGGGATTGGAGCATGTTGGGTGCCAGAAATGTTGACCATTACCACGGTCATCCCAAAACAGAAAACAAGCCACTGAATGAAGACTTCACATCAATCATAAATATTATCAGGATGCAAATCATTTTGATTTTCTGTCTTCATTATAGGCACACGGTGTTTTATTGCACTTCACAGATATTACATGTTTTACAAATGGAAGGTTTGTGGCAACCCTGCAACTACCAAGTGTATGGGCACCAGGACTTAGATAATGGTGAGCATTTTTTAGCAATGAAGTACTTTTTGAACCAAGGGATGTATATTGTTTTTTTTTTTTTAGATGTGTGCTATGATGCACTTACTAGACTATAGTGTATTGTAAACACTATATAAGGGGGGACACCAAAAAACCAGAATTATCTTCTGGAGGGCAGGCCCCTTGTAGGACAGGTTTCCCCTGCTAGGTGAGGAAGCCATCTGCATCCGTGCACCAGCTGGTGGTGGTGTGAGAGTCTGCATGCGGCTTCAGAGAATTGTTTTGGAGACTCTTTCAACACATTTGCCCATGTCATGATGGGTGATTTACACAAACATCGTGCAACATGACAATGCACCTGCCCACACCGCGCTGAGTGTTCGGCAGTGTTTGTCCAAAAATGGCGTGACCTTGTGCCCTACCCTTTCTATTCTGATCTTGCCTGGAGTGACTTTTTGGCGATGTGGAAGAGGTAAAATAAAAATGGCAGAAGCACAAAAAGGTATCATAATCGATGAGTCCAAAAACTGTTTTGAGTGGTGGAAAAAGCATCTTGATAGGTGTATTGCATCCAATGGAGAATACTTTGTAGGTGACTGAAGTTTAAACATGTAAGAATAAATACATGTTTTTTTATAAATAAATTCTGGTTTTTTGGAGGTTGCCCCTTGTACACTCTGGGAAACCAAAAAATTCCAGTGACTCATTTTACTGTGACACTCGCTTCATTGTGGTGGTCTGGAACCAGACCCACAGCATCTCTGACATGTGCCCTCATTCAAAAGATCTTTAGGAACCACCATGAGTTCTGGGTTTGTAAGTTCACGGCCAGAGAGAGCTCTGCTCTTACCAGTGCTGACACCACCCGTGAAGATCCAGGCTCCCGTGGTGACAGCAGCCTTGATCAGGCCTTTCCCAAACACCTGCTTCAGCTTGGGCTGCATTGCAAAGTTCTGGAGGCCTCCATGCACGGAGATTAAGAGCTTGGGGAGTTCCAGCTGCCAATCTTTGACCATGAGATGAAGCAGTGAGTCTGGCTTGGTGTCATAGGACACGCGGACATACTGCAAAAGAGTGTGCATTGCTCAGCGCCTGCTCTTGGCGCTGCTTCTCATGTTCCAGAGGAAAGGGTCCACTACTCCTGTCTAAGCAAGAGCTGTCTGGCTTTCTCTCCCTCCAGTTCTGGGGCCTCTAACTCCAAGTGATGGGAGGGAACCCAGAAGGGTTGCCAGATTTAGTAAATAAAAAGACAGGGCACCCAGTTACCTTTGATTTTTACATGAACCATGAAAAATGTTTTAATGTAAGTGTGCTTCATGCAATATTTGGGACATACATATCCTAAAAAATTATCCATTGTTTATCTGAAGTTCAAATGTAACTGGGTGTCTGTATTTTACATGGCAACCATGACTTGGAAGGAATCAACTCCAAACCTGGCTCAGGATGTTTCTGGGGGAGTGGTACCCTGGGCACATTGACTGAGTGATGGCAATGGGGCTCATTGGCCAACTTTTGAACTTGACCTTCCCTGAGTGTGAAGAAGAGGTTCATGACCTTGGTTGGGCCCCTATGAACTACTTCTCGGTGTCCATTTCAGTACATCAGATGGCATTCCAGAAGACCTTATGTTGCGGTATTGGACCACAACTGAATTTTCCTTGAACAGTGATATTAGGGCTAGTGGCATAAAATGAACTTGTACAAATGGTCTGACTGGGGCACTTGGGAAGGTTACTTAGAATTAACTGGAAGGGACCATAGTGTGGCCACCCCTCCTCTCTGGGAGGGCTCATCAGAAAGGCCAAGGGTGTTCCCTGTTTATATACAAATGTGAAAGTCCATGGTCTTCTGGGCCAGCTGAATGCAGGCCAGGGAGGCTGTGGACAGACTTCAGAGGGAAGTATTTCCAGATACTCTTAACCCATGTAAGGAGGGGTAAAGGTCCATAATTAGAAGCAACAAAACAAAACAAAAAACAAAAACAAACAAACAAGACCCAGACAACCCCCAAAATCAATAACATAATTTCTCCTGTCACCGGCGATGAAGCGATAAGTATGGCTGCTGAGTTGGGCTAATGTGTCATCTGTGGATCCACATAAGGGACATTATGTAAGGTGTGATAAAAAAATATGATGAATGTTTAATTTTAAAAATGTATTAGAGTAAAAGATGCATTGCCATAAATCCCCCTCAAAATACACCCCCTGGCTTTGAACACACTTATCCCATCATTCTTGTCACTTTCTGAAGCAGTTCTAGAAGCCCTCTTTGGTGAGTGTCATGGCTGCCTTGATGTCCTAAATGGATTCAGGCCACACATCGCATGGTCATTTCTGTCATATAAAAACATGACGATGTGTCCTCATCCACCTTATTCACCGTGAAGTTCCTGGCTCCTCCCCAAATCAAAATGACCATGGAAGGTCAACGTTTTGAATCAATTCAGGACATCGAGGCGACCACGACAGCGTGACCAAAGACACTCACGAAAGAGGACTTCCAGAACTGCTTCAGAAAGTGAAAGAACGGTGGGATAAGTGTGTTCAAAGCGAGGGGGAGTATTTTGAGGGGAATTAATGGCAATGCATCTTTAACTGTAAGAAATATTTTTTATATAAACATTCGCCATATTTTTTTATCACACCTTGTACCTTCTTTATAGCGGTGCCCACTTTCTAAATCTCATGGCTCAAATGCCAAGCGTGCAGATATATTTCTTATCTTTGCCATGAAATATTTCAGGGAGATTAGGCTACACCCCCAAATGAAGATCCAGGTGTCTGCAGTTTAGGGGTTTGGGAGGCTGGGTGTCTGAAGGGGCTCTGGGCTCTGTGGCCCCCCGCTCCCGATGGCCCCTCTTACCATGGCTTTATTGCAGTACCCGCCACCCTGGAACTCAAGAGTGCCATAGGAGTCTGTTGGGTAGCTCTGGGTGTGATTGCCGACAGACCATTTCTCAGGCTGCGTCTCCACTTCTCTGTTCTCCTCCCCATTTCCGCCGGATGTCACGCTTGGCAGAGGGGGGATATGCTGGTTGGTGAGCTGGCCACAGCAACACCTGAGATCCAAGACAAAACAGAGTCCCCTGAACACAAGAGATGCACCTGAACGGAGGCAGATGAGCACCTTACCTACTGCAGCTTTATTGGGGACAGGAATGCCACTTGCGATGGCCTCTTCAAGGTTTTCAATGCACATCTGTTTACATGCCAATCCATTGTAACACCCACATTGGATGCGTGCCCTTCGTTCCTGGACACAATTTAACTCTTTTTGATGTCTTGACAAGGGGAAATGTTCTCTCATCTTCTGTTTTTTGAAAGAGTTTGTGATGAATGGGTATTAATTCTTTAGATATTTGGTAATATTCAGCAGTAAAGCCATCTGAACCCAATCTTTTCTTTGTGGGTAATTTTTAAATTACTCATCCTACCTCCTCTTGTCTTATAGGTCTATTTAGCTTGCACATTTCTTTTGGAATCAGTTTGGTCATTCGTGTATTTCCCGGAATTTTCCATTTCATTGAACTTATCTAAATCATTGTCACTGCGATACAAAGCATGGGATTCCTTCATATTCATTTCTGTTCCTGTAAGATCGTTAGTAATGTCATTTCATTTCTGATTTTATACTCATTTGGGCCTCTCATTCTTCATCAATCTAGCTAAATGTTTGTTCATTCTGTTGTCATTTTGTGAGACCTGGCATTTTCTTTCACTGATATTTCTCTATTGGTTTTAAATGTTCTATTTCACTAGTTGCCATTCTGTTTTCTATTATTTCCTTCCTTCTCTTTCCTGTCAGTTTAGTTTGCTCTTATTTTTCCAGTGTTAATGGTGGAAGGTCAGCTTATCTATTTAAGATGTTTCTTCTTTCTCTACTAGGCATTTACAGGTATTAATAAAAAGCTCACTCTCTGCTCTGTTGTAGTTGGCACGTGTGTCTTCATTTTCACTCATCCTGAAGGTTTTTCTGATTTCTTTTTTGGATATCTTCCTTGACCCATTGGTTATTTAGTTCATTTGCATCGAAATATCATTAAGAGACCCTTACAGAGAGGCCAGACAGTTACCGTGGAAATCTGTGTATAGCCCTCAGCTCCGTGAGCTCACTAAGACTGAGGAACTCTGGGTAAGAGATCTCCTGGGAGGTAGGGGAGAGGGGTCCTCCACCGAGGCCATTTGCATCTTATCAGAGGAGCTTATAGGTCCAAGTGACTGTCTCCCTCATTAATGGCTCACAAGGGATAGATTCCGGCCATCCTTCTAGGCCACTTTCCCCCAGAGGAATAGGCACTGGCATCTGGTGGATAATGTCTTAATTGTGGCTTCCAGTTTACCTGTTTGGGTCTTTAGTGCTGGGAATGACAAAGATACATTCTCGTTTGCAAAACGTTTTTTCTATCCAAGCTTTCTGTCCCTGGAAGAGAAAGGAATGCAAATTAGACCCAGGTATTCCCAAGCCACAAAATTAATATGCCATGAACAGGAAGTAGACTCAGCCATCTGAATGGATGCCTCCTGGCCGCCCCCACCCACCTGGGCAGCAGTGCTGACCTGGGGTTCCCTTTTGTCTCAGGATGCAGTCTTTTCTGTGACCCCTCCAGGAGTACTGGCCTTGCATCTTGTCCCCCAAACTGGGGAGGGGACACCTCAGAGTGCCCACCAGTGCCAGACCTTGCTCGTGGCCCTGGGCAAGTTCCAGGCTCAACCCATTACCCTCTGCTTCACTGAAAATTCATTTCATTTTTTCCAACGAAAAAGCTAGCATGTGACTAACATCCTTTCTCTGGTGGGAAAAAGTACTAGACCTCCATATTAACAACCCATTTTTTTCAAAGTTTTCTTGAAAATGTCCTCAGTTCAAAATTCAAAGTTATCGTTGAATCTCCAGAAATGTCCTGTAATTTTCTCGAGGACAGACCAGAGCCACTCTTTGCCTGCAGCCTTCTTTGGGGAAGTGAGACATAAAAATCAAGCCCCCCACAGTGTCCCTGTCCCACTGTCACCACCTCAGGGAGGCTGACTCCCCATCTTACCCCTGCAAACAGCCATCCTCCCTCCACCCTCCCCCAGCTCTGTGACGGAGGCCACCACAGCTCCTGCTCAGTTTCCTCCTGTGCCCCCAGTGCCTCCAGCAGTGCCTGGCAGAGCCCCGTGACTTGACATCCAATAATGACTCAATGAAGGGCTCAATGGCCTAGATGGAGCATCGCCACGCTGTTCAGCAATTACTAACACTGCCCACGGCTGCCTCCGCCAAGGACCATGTCGTGAGGGGCCTCACCAGGTCGTGGAGGAGAGGCCAGAGGGCATAGTGGGCCCAAGAGCGGGCAGCTGGGGGCTGCCAGCTTGTCTTCTGTGTTTGGTAAAGAAAGGGGAGAAAGCAAACTTCATCTACCACAATCACGGCCAAGGGAGCCCGTGCACAGTCTGGGCCGTGCTCCCCCACGCGCACATCGCCCTGTTCCTCTCCAGACTTTCACGCCGATTTAGAGCGAAGGGCGTGACAAAGTGTCCACCCCTGGGAGACGTGTCCTGTGAAGGGGAGCTGACAAGTGGTCACAAGGAGTCGGGAGAATGTCACATTCTGGAACACGGCCCCACGGATGGGGATGACCCTCAAATGAGGCATGCAGCGGGGAGGAGGCGGCTGCAGGGGGACAGCCCTGAGAAGGCTGGCGCGGGGGTGGGGCGGTGGGCGGGGCCTGGGATGGGGCGGGGCTTTGGGCCTGCGCTGCCGCAGCCCCCGGAAGTGGCCTTTGAAAGTAAGATCCGGTTTACTGCTAGGCGAGTCTCTGTTTACTCAATGGCCTTATTTCTTGAGCCAAAATTAACAGCAAACCCCACAGCGGAACGACTGATTTGTGGACCAGTTGGCCAACAGAAACGTCTTGTCTCGTGTGTCTATTTAGAGCAGACGCCGCACGCTATCATCCTGCGGCTGCCTGCGGCCCACGCGTGGACTTGATTTGACCCTTGCGGAGGGAGAGAATTGCTACCATTACTCCCAAAGAGGAAGCGTGCGGTGGCAGTCTTAACTTCCGGCTGCTCTGGAACACCGTCGGGACCTGGGAACTCTAGCTGACTCGCACAGCTGCAGGTGGTGTGTGTCCTCACACCCTCGAACCTGCCCTCGCTTGTCTGCAGGGAACACCTGTGGACTCCACCTGAGGTGGCACCTGCCAGCCTGGAAGCTCTCCATTCCAGAGAGCAACAGCCCCTGCCTGCCCCTGCCCGCCCCAGCCCTGCACGCACCACCCACGTGTGTGCGGAGGAGCGATCCCCACCGCCTCACTAGCATTTTCATTTTCTGATAACACTGCTGGTTGCTGCATCTCGGATTTACGCATATTTTAAGCTACAAATGCAAATAATGGAGTCCTAATACCCATCTGGAATGGTAACCAGCAGTTTACATCACAACTACAAAAAGAGCATATTTTTTCTACACTTGTAGAAAGCAAGTTGCAATGGACTGAATGTTCGTGTCCCCCCAAATTCAGGTGTTGAAATCTTATCCCTGATGGGAAGGTGTTGGGAGGCGATTAGGCTGAGGATGGAGCCCTCGTGGATGGAATAAGTGCCCTAATAAAAGAGACCCCAGGGGGGTCCCTCGCCTCTTCCATCATCAGAAGACACCTATCTATGAACCACAAAGAGCACCCTCTCCCAGGACACCAAGCCTGCCAGCTCCTTGACCTTGGACCTCCCAGTCTCCAGAATGGTAAGAAATCAATTTCTGTTGTTTATAACTCACCTAGCCTATACTGTCCTGTTCCAGCAACCCAAACAGACTAAGACAGACATAAGTCTTACCAAAATTCAGTGTACAATTCCATCAGAAATGCCTGGGGTTGGCTTTTTGGGGGCGATCATTCTGGATGCAGTCCCATCACATATGACACTGTCTTAATTCAAGGAGGTCCTAGCAAATGCCAGCTGCACATCCCACCCCTGCTCCCTGCCAACACAACCTCATCGTAAGTAAGGGTGCTGCTGACCTTTGGGTAGAATGCAGAGAGGTTCTTAGCCCTGAGCAAGTGCAAACAGTCTATTAGGAAAAATAAAAACAAACAAAAGGGAAGAAAAGGCAGGCCACATCAGAGCCATCCAGATGCTATTTAATTATTATTTAATACACGGCCGGGCCAGCCACACAGACGGCAACTGGGGTTAGGCCGCTGGGTCTTTGATATCTGTTCCTTGTTTTTAACCGTTGACAGGACAGACCTCCAGGTCCCACAGATGAAATAAGCCGGTCACAAAAGGGCAAATCCTGTCAGATTCCACTTCTGTGAGATTCCTAGAGGAGTCATATTCATAGAGGCAGAAAGTAGGGTGTTGGTTGCCAGAGGGTGAGAAGGGGGAGTGGGGGAGTCAGTGTTTAATGGGTAGAGCTTCAGGTTGGGAAGATGAAAAGTTCTGGGGGTGGACGGGTGCACAGCGCTAGGCATGACTCTCAAAACATAGCAGAGCAAGAGAAACAAGTCACCAAGGACACACCCAGAGTAATCCTATTTACATAAAGTTCAAAAGCAGGCGAATGCATCAACACAATGTATTGTTGAGTGACACAGATGAAGTCCAAATTAAACAATAGCAAAGCTCCAAAAGAGTCCACATAGAGGGTACTAGAGCTAATAAACGAATTTTGGCAAAGTTGCGGGGTACAGTCAATATATAAAAACGAGCTGTGAATAATCCAGAATGGAAATTAAGAAGATAATTCCATTTATAATAGCATCACAAATATTAAAATACTATCTAGGAACAAGTTAACCAAGGGGAAGAAAGACTCATCCACTGAAAACTATTACTATGATGTCTGCCAGGGCCACCAGAGTGGAGATGAGCACTGAGTGAAGTAGCAGTGAAGTGGCACAAAACCCAGGCGTTTGACATAGCTCAAGGTGACACGGGTGGTCCTCAACCACCCGCCACGCCCCCCACCAGAGGGCAGGGTTGTACCTGCCACCATTGGAGCCATAGATGCAGTCATTTAAGCATCAAAGAGAGCATCTAGTCCAACCCTTCATTTTTACTTCTAAGGAAACCCAGGTCCTAACCAAACCCCAAGGCTCGCTGGTGGCCGGCATGGCTGGGAACCAGCTTCCTTTGTCACACGCTCCTGGAAGCATGCTTTTGAAGGGGAACTGGTCAGTTACTGAGTACAGTACCCTTTGACCCAACACTTCCACTTCTCCCAATCTGCTGTCTGGAAATCCTTTGTCACGTACAGAGGCAGTAAATGTGCAGCATGTTTTGAACTAAAAAATTGGAAACCTCATGGGGGAATGCTTAAACCAGGGGTCTCCAACCGGTTTTGGTCCATGGCCTATCAGGAACCGGGCTGCACAGCAGGAGGCGAGTGGTGGGCTAGGGAGCGAAGTTTCATCTGTGTTTACAGCCGCCCCCGCCCCAATCGCTCACGTGACCGCCTGAGCTCCGCCTCCTGTCAGGTCAGCGGCGGCATCAGATTCTCATAGAAGCATGAACGCTATTGTGAACTGTGTGTGCGCACACCCCCAACCCCTGTGGAAAAAATTGTCTTCTATGAAACCAGTCCCTGGTGCCAAAAAGGTTGGGGACCACTGGCTTAATAAGATATACCAAATCATGGGCTCTGCAACTATTAAAAAGACTAAAATAGAACTCTAATTTCTAAAGTATAACTCTCTCTATTATTAGCTGAAAAAGAACTTGTAGTAGGATGTTTCTGGCATGCCCCAGTTGTATAAGAACAAATCTTGACAGGCCAAGGTCTGGAGCTGTGCCGGTGTGGCAGTGTGGCAACAGAGTCACGCTGCAACTATGAGGGTGAGATGGCAACCAACCATTCTATGTCTAACGAAGTCTTCAGAAGAAGGCATCTGGGGGGATTTCAAAGACTTGCTACAATAAACGGACATAAAATACCTCATGAATAAGTTTTTTTATATTGACTACACTTGATATTTTGGATATATCGAGTTAAGTGAGTTATAGAATCAATTTCACTTATTTGCTTTTAGTTTTTAAAACATGACTGCTCTACAGTTGAAAATTATGGCTGCAGTGCAGGTGACCGGGAGGCACTGTTCTAGAACAATAGAACCACCAAGCATGGGTGTGGGGATTAGAAGTGTGTAAGGCAGGTTTGGTTCTCCTGTGTAGTTGTACAACTTTACTCCTTTACCTGTACAACGATTAACAACAAAAAGGGACCCGTTGCCAAGGTCCCTGGTCAGTATGCTTTCCACCTCACTATGCCTGATGAATCTGCCTGCTCTGTGATGCCCTGTCTCTAAGGAGGGCCATTGCCAGGTGGCGAGAGGCCACCTGCCAAGTCAGCATTACTTCTACCTTGGGGCATATCAAGCATAACCAACCCTTGGAGAACAAGGATATGGGACATGCTGTCCTTGCGATGTTTACGGAAAGGGCACAGCGCTAGGGTGGGGCCCAGCAGCTGGGCGGGGTGTTAATACCCTGAACCCCATTAATGTCTAGTCATGGAAGGCACTGGGATATTGGGTCCCATTTTTTCCCCCTGGGTAAGGGCTTCTATTTACCCAGGTACAAAATTTACACACACACACACACACACACACACACACACATACATATTATAAGACATCTTGAAAACATTTTCAACCAGTGCAAAAAAAGAATTTCCTAAAAATATCTACTGCCCCAAGAGGATCATAAATTAATAGAAAGTCTGCCTTGTTTTCACATGGTTCAGAACGAAGGTGACAAACCATGTAAAATGCCCCAGTGTCATTCCTTTTCTTGTACTTATTAACTTTGCAAAGCAAAGACATGAGGTTGCAGATCAAATTCCAGACTTCTACAAAATAACCCATAACACACAAACAATTAACAGCAGACACATTCAACACTGGCTGACATTTCCACTGACATTTTCTGGGGCCAAACGCACTGCAGAGAATGGCCAAGTTATGCTTACAAACATCATTGCAAATTCCATGAATTAAAAGTGCTGCTAGGTAGTTTGCAAAACGACGCTTGGGGAACATTCCAGAAGACAATCCTTCCGTAAAATGAAACTTGTGTTATTTAAGCCCACTCCCAGGGAGGCCAGTCTCCCGTCCTAATTTCTCCCTAAGTACGTAATTCAGACAAAGCAAGTTTGTCTCATTTTTCGCCACTGTATCCCCATTTCTCTCCCAGACTCCTCCTATTCCTGCTCAACCCATAAACAAGTCTCATAAGTATTTTCATTCTTCCCTACCTCCCCATTATTTCTGCTTTCTACTAAGGTAATTTCTGGTAACAAAAAGAAAACATATGGATGATAGCACATTATTAATGTAAAAGAAGAGGAAATGTACAAAGAAAACATCCCCCATTAGGCCTTACATCCTACAATAATAACAGATCGCATTTCAGTGGATTTCTAGGCTTTTTTCTATGACGTGTGTGTGTGTGTGTGTGTGTGTGTGTGTGTGTGTGATGAACAATACAATCTTCACGTTGTCATTACACATCGTCCGCCTTTTTCAGGTGACTACGTTATATGTCATCCTGTGGATGGCTCTGAGTTATGTGCCCAATTCTCCACTTTGGCCATTGGATGGTTGCCAGTTGCTCACTGTGGTAAACAACGTGCTGTGAGTTTTGGCTTACCTCCAGGACTGTTTCCTTAGGACAGACCCCTAGACGTGGAATTTCTGGACTTCGGCACGTATTCCCGCGCTGCCTTCCAGGAACCAGGCCCCAGGCCCCACGCCCAGCGGCAGGAACCCGATTTCGTTCACAGCCCTGAGTCGTATCATTAGCCTGACGTCTCGTTTTAAACCGAACAGAAAACAACAGTACTGTCCTGTGTCAAACGGGACGTCTGGTCAGCCTACTCTCACTGGGCTAAATTCAAGGTGTCAGGAAGCTGACCAGATGTCCCACGTGACACAGGACAGTACCGTCATTTTCTGTCCCATTTAAAATGGGCCGTCTGGTCAGCCAACGACGTGTAACCCATCTCTCCCCCAGGGCTTTAATTGATAGTTAAAATGTCAGCTGATAAAGGCCAACAGGCCTAAACCCCCTCCCTGAGAACTTCAGCGTTTTCTAAGGCTCCTGGGAAGAGGCACAGTCTCCAGGAAGCCAAGGGCCAGAGGAAGATGCTAAGGGTGACAGGCAAGGGAGCCAGCCTGGAGCTGGGGCATTTGGAAGCCAGCCCTGAGTGAGCCTCAGCGTGTTGGGGATGCATCGGCTGGCTGACACTGGTCTTGCCATCCCATTGGTGAGCATGGCTCCACCAGCACCCTGTGCAGCCAGCCTCATCAGGAGAGGGGCTTGTGGTCCCCATAAGCAGAGATCCCCACCTGAGCCTACGCACCTGAACCTGCCTGCTGCCGTGGCCCAGCGGGGAGGGTGCAGCCTGGCCTCCTCCAGTCTCCTCCTGGGTCGGGCAGCAAGCAGGCCGAGAAGGGCCCACCCTTTAAGAGGAGCAGTCCACATGAGGAGCATGTGAGCGCCTGTGCCCAGCCCTCATGATCCCGCTGAGGCGATGGCCCCGTGACCTTGCTCCCTGGCCAGAACGGAAAGCAGGGCCCCCACGCTGCCAGGCTGACCGCTGTGGGATCCCAGAGAGATGGGGGAGCGACAGCTTCCCTTTGAAGTGATTTCCCCTCCCCCACCCCTGCACTCCCTCCCCTGCTAGAAATGTCAGCATGTTTGCATAATTGAGACAATTGGACAGAGTTGGTCTTTCAGAAGCCCCTTGTGAAGCAGGCAGGGCCCCGCCCCAGGGAGCTGGGAGAAGCCAGCACATGGCATTAATCTTCCCTAATCCCTCCCCGAGTCCTCTGAGGTGGGCCAGAGGTTGGGGTGAACACCCTCGTGAATGCTGCATGAGTGCCGCCTGACTCCATCTGGGGACTTGGACTCCCCACTGTCTTCGCTCCACCCAGCAGCCTGCGTGACCTGTGTCCACAGTCACCCCAAAATGGCCACGCTGGGAGCTTTCTGGGTTTGGGGGTTACAGTATGCATGGTTATGCCAGCTTTCAATGAAAAGAAAGGAAAACCCTGAAATTCTCTTCTCCACAACCCTCTGCAGGGTCTCATGTCTCCCCACACCCCAGAGTCCCCTCGGAATGGGCCACCTCCCTCCTGTCACAGAGGTGCCGACGAAGACGCAGACAGGCTGGATGTGGGGCGATGAGGGCTGTTTCCACCTCCCAGGTGAGGACACAGGCCTCTGAGCGACTGGCCCGCGCACAGCGCATGCGTGGTGGGGTGGACGCTGACCCAGGCGGCCATGCCCTCCCCATGGAGCCCCGGGGTCGGGGTGCGGCCTCAGCCTGGAACCACGCCCCTCTGGGCTCCCGCAAGCTGCAGGAGGTCATACCTCCGCCTGGAGGACAGCTGGGGGCTCAGGGTGTCCCCCAACTCCAGAGGTGGCCTAGGCCGTTTTGGGCGGAGGGGTCCGTCCTTCACTTTCATCGGCTCCTCTCAGGTCTGTGCCCGCTAAAGGTGACAACCTTGGCCCAGCGGACTGGGCGCACGGGGGTCGAAGCGTGAGTTCGCCCAGGCTCTGCGGGCGCGCGCAGCCCGGGTTTGTGGCTGTTTTCCTTGCACACGGGTGGTCGTAGGCTCCAGAGGCCGGATAGACCCACAGCTTTTAGCAGGGGTCCCCTGTCTCTTGGCTTGTTACCCTTCCTTGCTATCCTGAATGAAAAGATGTTTGGATTCATCTGGTACATTTCTTGCCCTAGCTCCCATCCATTCGTAAGCGGTGATACACGTAACATGCGGGCCGGGCCGTTCAGGGCTACATGAAAACTAATCAGTCATGGCAGAAAAACAAGTGAAGTAAAAAAAGGCAAAACGTTAGTTATGGAACAATAAATGATAAGTTTGAATCACTGTTCCTGGAGACACTTCAACTTTAGATCACATGAATGAATGATGATTGGTGAGGGCGTGGCCGTGAACCCTCCCCCAAGCCGTTCTTCTACCAATCAATCATTGTGGAGTTTCAGAGCAATCCACTTGAGACGATTTTAGAACTTCCCCAAACACATAAATCTATCCATAGCCAGGCTGTTTGATCAGTTTAATTATTGATGGAGTAAAATTAAGTGCCTTGTCTTTAATCATGATTCTTTTCAAGAAGGTTTTTTTAATTTAATGTTTAAATACCTGATCATCATTATCAATATTTAACTGGGTTATGAATATTGTAAAATTAAATCTGTCGTTTGTAGTACTTTTAGTGCAGTAATTTTTCTTTAACTCATCCTCATTCCCACTGTTTTACATTAAGGTAGGCACCGAACAAAAGTGTCAATATGTAAAAACAGCTGTTTTAAAAACAAGGGGTGCAATTTGTAGAAATAGGTTTAAAAGGGGTGCACAAGTGGGAAAAAGTCGGGCCTAGACTTAGACTCAACCATTCTCCATGAAGTCCTGGTTCTTTTTAGTGGGAACTGGTACTTAGAGAACAGTGTCTGCTTCTGAATTATATTGTTGTCAGTGGGCAGAACTATGTGTTACATGTATATGTACATATATGTACATACACATATACAAGGGCTGTCTGGAAAGTATCCAGCCATGTAATATGAAAAATAGAGACATTTATGGTTGGATTTTTTCCAGACAGCCTTTGAATAATAATATACATATAATATATAATACAGTAATTACATATCTTTATAATATAATAATATATAAAAGAAAATTCATCATGAGTTTATACTGAGAATTTCCAATTCATATTTAGAAACACAATGAATTATTTACATACATTTCAAACAAAATAGTGTTGATATAAATGACTCAATGAGCAGAATCTCTGAAATCAAGAGAAGTGGTAGATTAAAAAAAATATTTGCTTTGTGAATTAAACATATTTCATCGAACAAGGCCTCCACCAATGCAGGAGGCTAGAGAGGAATTTTCAATTGCTGGTGGTGTGGTCAAAGATAATCATAAAAATCAATAAATGGACAGAGGCCTCCAGGTCCATCAATGCTTTTGATCACTACCCACTGTGCCTCCATTTCTCTGTGAACCACCCACTGACTGACAGAAAATTGAAGCAGGCTTCTCCACTTGGGGGAAATGAGATGCTCAAGTCATTTCAAACGCCTTAAAAACTTCCTCTCCATCTGAAAGTTGGTCTTTCTGGTGACCCTTGGGACTACATTGGCCAAAATACACTAATCATTAGGATTCCTGCCCCCCCTTTGATAGTTTAATATTGGCATCAATGCTTTGTGACCCCAAAAAAGGGCTCTGTGATAAATCTGACAAGCTCTGTGACCAGATGTAACCCCAACAGGGTGGTTTGATCAGAAATTCCTACCCAGGCAGCTCAGGGTGGGTAGTCACGCCCCAGACCTGTAACTTCCTTATCCAAAGGGTTACCTTTGCCTTAAGCATGTCCTGTCCATTGTTGTTGTGCAGTTGGGTAAACATGCCAGAGGTAATTCTCTTTTCCAGGCCCCTCACGGGAATTCGTAATTCAGTCACAAAGCTTTCCCCACCTGGCTTTCTCCCACTTTCAGGGTCCTTCCCTGACCCTCCTCAATTCCAAAAGTATAAAAGAAAAGGAAAAACTATTGTTCTCTCAACCATGTGAGACTTTGCTTCCTGGAATGTCATCAGCTGGGCTCAAATAAATCCTTGTAAAAATTCTGTACAACTTGGGACATTTTGCATCAACGCTGTTCACAGCACCCTTTCCCCTCCGGCGGCTCCAGGCTGGCAGGAGCTGGAGCTCTAATGTGCTCCCATCACTGGTCATTCTGCAGTGGACATGGGCCTCCTGCAGACCTATTAAGGGGAGGACCCTGCTAGACAGTGGCCTCCTGTATGATCATGGGAACTTTCTTTTCATTTTTTTCTCTTCTCCTCTGTTCATTGATTTACTTTTGGCTTCCCAGTGGGTTATGTTGCAATGTTGGCAGATGACGTGTGCCAGGATAACAAGCACATGGGTGAAAATTCTGCCAAACATTTAACACTTTTCAGGTTCCAGAATAATCTCTACCATGACAACAAAGCCAGTGACTTGGAGGGGGAGAACTACCATATTTTCCCATGTATAATGCATACTTTTTGGGGTCCAAATTGTGAGGGAAAAATAAGGATGTGCATTATACACGGGTAATACTGATTCTGTATCTATATAAATGTTCTTAATTCTTTTATATGTTTCTGAGTTAAAAGTGTAACTCTAGAAATCAATAACAATATCTGTTTGCAAAATAATACTGTGAGATATGATAATCAGTTTTTTTATATATAAAAAATTTTACTCAATTTCTTGTACCTTATATCTACGCTTGCATTTTGTAATTATTTGTTACATAAAATTTCTTGTACCATAATATCTTAAAAAATAAATGCTAAAGTTTCTTTATAATACAAAAAACAAGTGCTTAAATATAAAGAAAGATTTGAATTAAAAAATTAAAACAAAAGATGTTTTTCCCTGAAAGTGTAGGCCAAAAACATGGGTGCGCATTATACATGGCAAAATATGGTCATCCATTACATCAACCCTCTGTAGAATCCTACACTGGTATGAATGTCAAGAGCTGGTGTTCTCAGTCTGGGCAAGGAGGGCGATGTGTCTGGTTCTGCTGGGGCCCAGCCTGCTCACACTGGAGCTTCTGGAATCTTCAAGGAGAGAGCATTATCTGAGCTGATTTTACTTCTCATCAAATTCCTGACATCTCATTAATTCTCAAGTTCCTAAACCTCATGTATGAAGTCCCAATGAGTCACTGTGCTGGAATCAATAAAAGTCTGAATGTAACTAACATTCTGCCTTCTGGATGGGCCCAAGGAGGGACTTCCAAATTCCAAACACTGTGGCTAATGCTTCTTAAATCTTTACTCTGGATCAATGGCCAATCTCCCAAAACATGGGTCCAATTACATGAAGGTCAGCTTGATCTTTTTTTCCTGTAAGATGTTCATGTTTCTGAGAATAAATTTGGGCAGGACCTTGGCAAGTAGTTATTTCACCTCAGTCGAACTTTGTTTCTAGCAGCTGATAGCATAGGATGAACAGAATCGCTGGAAGATAAAAGGACCATCATGGGCCTCATGGGGCAGCTGTGCCTTCTCCGAGATGGGCACTGAAAGATGAGTCAATGTAAGGGTTCTACATGTGGCCCTTTGTCTCCTGCCACATAGTTATTTATATCATGCACCATCAGAAAGGGAGAGCTCACAATGGTCTTCTAGACCAGGGATCCCCAACACCAGGGCCACAGATGACTACAGGTCTGTTACCTGTTAGGAACCAGGCTGCATGGCAGAAGGTGAGCGGTGGGCAAGCCAGCGAAGCTTCATTTGTATTTACAGCCTCATTCCATCCCTCTCATCACTGCCTGAGCTCCTCCTCCTGTCGGATCAGCGGTGGTATTAGATTCTCATAGGTGCATGAACCCTATTGTGAACTGCACATGCGAAGGATCTGGGTTGTGTGCTCCTTGTGAGAATCTAATGCCTGATGATTTGAGGAGGTGATGCTAGCCCGGGGGGCGGGATGGTGATGGTGGCTGCAAATATAGATTATTAGCAGAGAGGTTTGACTGCACAGAAACTATAATAAATCAATTGCTTACAGACTCATATCAAAACCCAAGCTCAGGACTCCCACTGATTCTGCGTTATGGTGAGTTGTATAATTATTTCATTATATATTATATATTATAATAATATTACATATTATTATATATTACATTATGTAATATATTATATATTACAATAATAGAAATAAAATGCACGATAAATGCAATGCACTTGAATCATCCCTAAACCATCCCCTCCACCAGCCCCCTGGTCTGTGGAAAAATTGTCTTCCAGGAAACCGGTCACTAGTACCAAATTGTTAGGGACCACTGTCTAGACAATCTTCCCCGGTCTCATCCCTTTTACAGAATTCCTCACAGCTACAGAAATTTGGATGTCACTCAATTAAGTTGCAGTAACCCATAAAGCAAAAAATGGCAACCCCAACAAAAATGTAGGGGTGCATCCAATATATCTCAGAAAAGCTTGAAGCAAACACTTTGAGACTCGAGTACTCTTGGTGTTTGACTTTTTTGTTTTAATTAGCAGAAAGACGTTGGTTTTTAATCTTTTGATAAAAATATTTGGAAGTCTCTCAAACAGGCCAAGGAAGGGCTGCTAAGGAGAAAGGTAGCAAGTGTGAGCACACTGAGCTCATAGGAGCTTCCGCCTGCTGCTGGTGGCCCCTATGTCACTCGTGCGGCGGCCTCCTCGAGAGCTTGCAGGAGAGGATGCATGAGTCAAAACCGGGTCAGGGTCCTCAGTCACAAAGAATGGTGTGAGGATCAGCCTTCTGGCCGGGTCATTTCTCCACTGTGAGCGGAGATCCGGGGAACCCCTGGGGCGGTGGCAGGTCTTCGATCTGCAGCTTTGGCTTTGAGTGTAAACTGTACTGCAATGGGCAGGACATCCTATCACAAGATCTATGGTGCAGCTGTCACAGCAACAGTGTTAGCTGTCAGCTCTGTCCAGCTAAGAGGTCCTGGGAGGTGTGGCCCTCTCCACTCTGGATCGTCTGACCAGGAGGACCCTGACAGGCCATTGTGTGGACCTGACTCTGTCTGCACTGTGAGCGTGGGGGTTGGAGCTCAGCTCTCTGCTGCCCCCACCTGGCCACTCCCAGAAACAACCTGTCCTCCAGCTGTAGTTTGCTTTAGTTTGCCAACTTCCTTTAATAAAACCATGAAATTGCTCTTGGACTGTTTTTGTCCTACACGCTGTGGGGCGATGGCCCTAAGTTCTGGCAGGCCAAGTCGGCAGAGGGACATGACATGGGAAATTCAGTCGGTGATGGCCATGGTGGGGACCCTTGTAGGTCTGGCCCTTCTCTCTCTGAGCCTTAGTTTCCCCACCTGTGACTTGGGAACCAAAGCCCCGCCTCCTCCAGGTCACGGCAGCGCTGGTGTTCAGCAGAGGTACACTTCTGGGTGGGAAAATATCAGGAGTCTTCCACACAAGTCAGGAAGAACCACCTGGGTGCCCCCACGCCTCCCCTGGGACCCTGGCACAGCTCCATGACTCATCAACCAAAGGGCAAATGTAGGCACATCTGGGTCCTTGGGGACCTGCTTTAATGCCTTGCCTGGCATCTGACCTTTCCACAATGACGCTGCTATTTATAGAGTCCTGGTGATAGGCAATGAGTGAAGTGGCAGAAAACTCATGGTGGTGTTACTGGTGTCACCTGGAGGGGCTCCGGAGCGGGAGGAGAGTTCGTGTAAGCCCAGGGGAGGTGAGAATGGCTGTGTAGGGTGGAGCAGTGCAGGGGCGCTGGGGCTCCCAGCTGCTTTCAAACCCCAACACCAGGCTCAGCCCACCTCCTGTCCTCGCCATGAGTTTAGTTCTCCGCCTCTTGATTATTTTCCCTGCATTCTAAACTGATGGCTTGTCCTTGAAGCAGTTGTGCTAAAAATGTAAATCTGTGGAAAATGAAAATCTCCGCTCTCAACCTAACCCAAAGTGATGCTCTTGGCAGGCTTAGCCGTCAGGCCAGCTTTCCCGGGTTCAAGGTTTTATCCACAGCCATTAGTCCCACGAAAGCATATATTAAGGAGCATTAGGTCCGCCAGCTGCCACACCACGTCCTGGGCCATTAGGCGGATTACCTTGGACAGCGCCCGCGCCCCTCATCCGGGCATTGCGGCCCATGGTGCAGCCCGGGGCAGCCCGCGCTCCAGAACCCCACTGCGCATGCTCCTCCTCGGGGCGCCGGGGCCACAGGCAGCGAGCCAAGCCCAGGCCCTCTGGGGTGGGCCCTTATCAGGGAGCTGCCCGCCTGGCCTAAGCCGACTTCGAACGACACGACGAAGGACTCAGCTCGCTGATCTGCCTTCGGGAGGCGTCTGGGCCCTGCCCAGCCAGCCCCAGTGGGTAAATGGCCGATTTCTTTTACTTACTACTCAGCGAGCCCTAATACTGCATCAGAGTGGCCGCTGGCCACTCAGTAATATGAGCCCCCACCACCCCATCCCCAAACCTCCGCCCATACCCCTTGGCTAGTAACCATGGTTACCAATATTAACTTCAGAGGGCCCGAGGGGACAGGAGGCCCCAGGAGGGGGGCCCTGGCTGCTTGCAGCATCTCCTCTCCCGGGGGTCCTCCTGGGTCTTCATTGTGAACACCTTCCAGTTTCTCCCCAAGGCCTGTGAACTCAAGGGCAGACATGTCTCGCCTGTTTTTGTCACCGATCTTGCTCAGACAGTCTCTTCAACCCCTTCACCTGCTCAGAGACTTGGAGACAGTGCAAATCCGGCTGCAATAAGGACCATGAGGGCGTCTGCAGGGAGTGGACACACAGAATACCCCCAGACCCCCAGAATCTTGTACCGGAAGTGCGCTCTGAGCACGGGGCTGCCCGCCCCTGACCACGGGTCCTCAGGCAGAAAGCTCTAGAAAGCGAGGGTGAGTTCAGGACAGCAATGTGAAGGCATCGATGGCTGTCTGTCAAATTTAATAATTAAAAAAAAACAACATAGGGTCTGGAGTTTGAATGTCTTCTTAAAAGTTTTTGGTGATTCGTTTTTATTGCATTCTGTGAACATGTCAGCCTTTGACGGGTGGAAAATTTAACAAGACAACTGGCCACTCGGCACCCCAAATTTCGGGTTTTGTGCCACGTGTGACAGTGAAGCCATAGAGAGATGGGAGAAGGTGTGATGGGGCCTGTTACCTTCAGGGTCTTTGCAGGGAACTGAGGGGGCCGCCTGGGCCCCCTACTTCTTTGGGATGGGGATGGTTTGGGGTTTACGTGTGGAATTCTGCATTGAAGTACATTCTGAGTACAGGCTATGTGGGTGCACACGAACCTTCCCTGTTTCTAGCAACACCCTCTGAGAAGTGGGGGTGACACGAGCTTGTGAGAAGCTGGATCTGGTCCTGGCGCCACAGTTAGCAAAATGAGAGCCCCCACATCCCCTGACTGGGTCCGTGCCACAGCTGCTCCAAAAGGCTTCAGACGGCGAGGCTTGGTGGCCGGGGACCCTGCCTGCACCTCTGGGACAAGCAGAGGTCACACTGACTAGAAGGCAGGTCAGTAACCCAGGGCTTGTTTCTGGGCATCCTCTCTCAGCTCAGCTTCCTAATGAGCAAACCCCCCACCCCAACCTTGGTCAGAGTCGGCCTGCAGGAACAGCTGGAGCTGCCCTCATACCAGTTCACCTGGGTTCAACCTCAGTCACCCTACGGCTTGGTTTAAAAATATGAACACGTTTTAAAGATGACAGAAATGTCCCTTTGATTGCAAAATCATGGACAAGACTAATGCAACAGATAAGTGAGCACCCACACCCCTGTTTTTATAGATGTTATGACTTTCTATATGTACTTTATACTTTTTTGTCTCTTGGAAGGAAAGAAGGGGGGGAGGGAGTGATATTACAGATACAGCTAACCGCCTCCACCCTGAAGAAATATATAAATCCATGTGGAATGTTCTTGGGTTTTAGACTTTCTATAGATAGTGCACTTACGAGGCTTGCTTCTTTATTCAACAGTTGAGGCATGTGGCTCGATTCGTTCATTCTAATTGCCATATAGTATTCCAGTGTTTGAATAAACGAAAGCTCATCTGCACCCTTGGAGACAGCTGTTGGGTCCCTTCTGGTTTCCTGCAGTACGCAAGCTGACGTGAGCACCTGTGTACATCTCCTGGGGTGCACATGCTAGAATTTCTCAAGGTAGACTCGAGGGTATAATTGCTAGGCAGGGACTCTTACTTAATTCTGCTCAGGACCTTAGGCATGAACTCCAAACTTCATCTGCATCTTTTAGCAAAATAAAGTGTAGACAGAGATGGAAGTGCTAGATGAGGAATCACATGTCACATTTTCCATGTCTCGCATGAATACTGAGGCTTCTCTTGCAAGAGGAAAAGCCAGCTAAAGATGGCACTCCGGGCACCCCAGAGTCTACGGGGCTTTGGTCATTGCCTTAAGACCCCATGCTGGGCATCTGTCAGTCTAAGACCAAAGGAAGAGCGTCAGAGGTGGGTGACTAGCCAGGAACTAAGGGTCAAATCTGCCCCTTCCAGCTGGACGACCAGTCAAGACAACCTCGTGCAAGCAAAAACTGGTTTGGTCTCGTTTCCTACCGGTGTGGCTGGTGTGTTTCAGCAAATGCTGGGCAGCGGGATGTGGCAGTGATGTCAAAGGGGGGCCGTGTGTGTAAGAAACCAGAATGACCATGTCCTCTTTCTGACTGAGTGGGTGTATCCTAGCACCCCACTTCGAGGTCCCCTCAAAGCTATAGATACTGACTTCTATTCCTCTAGTGGCACTTTCGTTTCTTAACCTGAGGACTGTTATCAAGAGGCTGTTGGGCAAACTATGTCGTTAAGACTTTTAACCATGTCAAGTTTTTGTAGGAGTTTGACATGGTCGCCTTGGACAAGGGGGTCATCCTTGCCCCCAGACTTGAAGTCATTTACAAGGTGCTGTCTTGGGGGAAGGGGGGATGAGTGTGTGTGTGTGTGTATAAATGGGGTGCTGGTTTTCGACCCTGACCAGAGTTTAAGTGCAGCTGCCCTCCTTGCCTCTTGCTGAGGTGGAATTTCGGGCCCCCCACCCCCCAGCTAAGACAGGATACCAGGCACAGGTCCATAGCGACATCAAATTCATGAACAACAGAAGCCTGTTCCTCTCTGGAGCTTATCAGCAAGAACAGCACGGGCCAGCCTTGTGTGGGCCGTTGAGCCACACGGCCAGGGCTACACACGAGTCTTTTGTCCCTGCCAAGCGCTGGGACAAGTGTTGACAAGTGTTGGTTTACACAGACAAAGCTGTGCGCTGTCCCTGCAAAGAACGCCGACTGTCACACACGCCCACAAGAGCAGATAGATGTCCCCCTGACGTGAAGGCGAGTTTTAACTCCTTAATTAGGCAGAAAGCCTCTCCTCTTCTCGGGCTGCATGCTCGGGCTCATAGGATGTCAGAAACTTGCAGAGCGTGTGGCCCAGCATCTGCCCAACCCCGTTTCTGGATGGGATGTGGGCGGCCTGTGTAACGGGGCACAGTTCCTTCACCGTGACCCCCCTGCCCGGGTTCTAGCCCAGGTGAATGACCTGCCTCATGCCGCTTGCTGGTTCTGCTCCTCAGATCCTGAAGCTCTGCCAGCCGGCACATCCTGCGGGCTCGGTGAGCGCTTGGGAGACACAAGTGTCCCTTCCGGCCCACCAGAGCCTGCTCCCACTTGGCGGGCATCTTTGTCACCTCCTCCGGAACCAGGAGAAGCAGAGAGCCCCACTGAGCCCTGGGGGCTCCTCAGCATGGGGGTGTCCAAAGGCCTCTGATGTGGCCCTGGGCTGGTGGCCTTTACCACCCCACCTGAGTGGTGGTCAGGACAGAAGGGTGAGGTGGTGGCCTGTCCGGGCCCTCTGCACTCAGAGGGTCATTTAAGGCAGCTCTGCATGCTCAGGGCCACCGTTCCACTGTCTGGGCAAAACACACCTTGGGCTCCAATCAGCATGCACTTTTGCAAGGCCCTGTCTGGCTGTTGGGGACAGGGCTGTCGCATTGCCTTCCCCACAGGCTGCTCTGAGGCCTGGGATCCTCCTGGCCCTCTGCAGGTGCTCTGAGGGGATTCTGATCCCCACTCAGAGTCTCCCAGAGCCCACAAGGTGTCACCACAAGCATGTGATGGAGAGCAAAGGGTGAGCATAGGGTGCGGAGGCAGAGAGCCCATTGGAGGGGTGTGCAGCATGGCCAGAGTATGTGCACGGCCTGCACCCCCCAAATGCCTCCCGCATACATGACGGCAGGAACAGCCAGGAGGTGACCGTCAGGGGCACAGTGTCAGCAAAGGGGGGCCTCCGGCTGAGAGGAGGGTGACGACAGCACACCCCGTCCCCACGCCGACACCGCCTGTGCAGGCCGGGCCTGCAGCTCGGCGCTTTGCTCGAAGCCAGAGACCAGACTTCCAGGCCGCGGGCCGCGCGGCCGGGCTCACTCACCTTCTGCGAGCCCGATGTGGAGCTCTTGAGCGAGGCCCGCTTGAAGGAGCTGCTCATCTTCCTCTGCGACCCCATGAGTCTGCCTCCGGCACCCCTGGGTGGCTAGGCAGAGCCCCCACGGGGGCATGGGGCCGGGAGGCGAGGGGACCCGGAGCCTGGGGTGAGGCGGGCCTGGGGCTGGGGCCGCCGCGGGGAGCTCCCGGCCCGACTGCGGCCCCCGGGGTGCAGCAGGCCCTTCTATAACATCTGTAATCAGCCTTAATCCCTCCATCCCCCCAAGGTTTAGAGGGGGCAGATTTAGCAAATGGCGATTGAAAGTAAATCTACTTTCAGAAAGTGGTGGTGGCACAGGGTGGTCAAATGGAAGGATTTGGGGCTCCAAAAAGGCACATCTCCACAGCAGACAGCCCCCCATCACTGAGGGAGCTCCCGGGTAAGCAGCGTCCAGGTTCTCAGGGCAGCAGTGCCCCCAGGCCTACCTCCAGCTGGGTCCAAAGAATGTCACCATTGTCACTGACCCTCCTCTCTCCTCCGTGGGCACGGTGTCCCCTGCCACGTGCAGGGGAGCAGACTGCTATGGATTCCTGTGTCAGAAATGACTGTGTAAAGACAGACAGGCTATACAGCAGTAAAACAAGAGAGAAACTACTAGAACCCACACAGCTGTCTGGGTAAGACTCTGCCTGAGGGTCGGAGGCCTCTGGACCCTGGAAGCCCTTGTGCCTTTTGGGGTCCTGCTTAGAGGCTTGGGGAGTCTCACGTCTGGCCCCTCTCCAACTTGTCCCCCACCCCTCTCATAGAAGGCCAGGCGGGGCCACATAGTCTCTGGGCCTCTACTGTGGCCATCAGATGTTGGGGACACAAAGTGACAGGCAGTCCCCTGTCCCCTGGGGCGGATCTTCTAGCAGGGGAGTCAGGTACCTCCAGCTCCAGAAAGAAGAGGCAGACAGGGAAGCTGCAATTTTAAACAGCAAAGGTCTCTGAGAAGATGACCTTCAGACAAAGACCTGTGGGGAGGTCAAGGGTAAACTATGCAGGAACGTGGGGGAGGCTCCTGGTTAAGAGGCACGAGGCAGGGCATGGGCTGTGATGTTGGAATGTTCCAGCAAAAGCCAGAAGGCACAGGAGGCTGGAAGGGACGTCAGACGTGCAGCCTGGGGTGTTGCACAAACCCCAAAAGCCAGCCTGAGGACCTTGGCCTTTGCTCAGCCACATGATCTGATCTGCAGCTTAAAAGGATGCCTGTGGTCCTTGGGGCAGAGGCAGGGGCCCAACAGGATTGCGGCACCTTGGGGCCAGGTGGTGGGTGGTGGACTGACCACGGCGAGATGACAGTGACGGCAGAGCCAAGAGGCTGTGCTGAAAGGCTGGATGGGGGAGTGACAGCAGAGGGAGGTCAGGGCACCGCACGGCGGCGTTGGGCTAGAGCAGCCGGAGGAATAGACTTCCCTCAAGTGACACAGAGAGAGAGCCAAGACTTCGTGCCCCCAAATCGATTCAGGTCACACGTCGCTTCTGGTCCGGCAATTTCTGTCAAATAAAAACATTACAGTGTGTCCTCATCCACCTTATTCACCGGATCTGGCACCGTGTGACTTCTGGCTCTTTCCCCAAAGTCAAAATGACCATGGAAGGCCATTAATCCAGGACATCGAGGCGGCCACGACAATGCAACTAAAGACACTCATGAAAGAGGACTTCCAGAAAGGGGCAAGAATGACGAGATAAGTGTGTTCAAAGCAAGGGGGAGTGTTTTGAGGGAGATTAATGGCAGTGTGCCTTGTACTGAAATCATTTTTTTAATTTAAAAACTCACCGTATTTCTATCGCACCTTGTATCTGTAAGATGCCTGGGACGCCTTCCCGCCTTGAGGCCCTCCCCACCCCATATTGTGGTCTCCTAGACACTTCCCTGTACTCCAGCACCAGGAACACTCATTGGGTTTCCTGGGTCACTCCTGTCCCCACTTCAATCTGTATGAAAATGCAGAACCGGTCAGTGATGCTTCTGCTTAAAGCTCCTGTGTCTCTGTCTCTCTTGGTTTTCCTTTCTGTTTCTCGGTCTCTGGCTTTTCCCTCTTTCTGTAGACTCAGAAGTGGGCACATTCCTTTGTCAGGGTGCAGAATGGCTGTGCTGATTTGTGATCAATGAAGAAAAGAGTCTCCTGGTGGCAGCACCCACAGAAGGGTCAAGGCTGGGAGAGGTTGGCAGGAGGGCCCCTCCTTGGGCTGGGAACAGGCTGCTTCTAACAGTCGAGTGGCCTGGAAACTTATGCAAAAACGGCGGCCACGAGAGCTCACATCATCAAATGTGCCTTTGAAAATCTGTGTTCCCCCCTCGTACCTCCAGACCCCAACGAATGGAAAGAATTAACTTCACACTAAGCCCCGACATTATGACTGCTGCCCATTCTGCAGGCTTAAGCGTCCTGCATTTGGGAGCATCCTAAATCAGGATTAAAGGTGAGCGTTAGGGGGCCAGGTTGGAGCTGAGCCTCTGAATGGAAGCTGGGGACTGTCACCTGTACCTGAGGGGGCAGGGGGGTTGTGTTATCCCTGTGGCCCATCTGGCCACCCACCTGCCCCTGTGTCACAGGACAAAGGACAGCTGACCCTGCTCTGAGAGTCTGCCTGCTCTGTGCCAGGAATCCTGGGCCCAGTGCTGGCCCTGTCATGTGGTGGCTATGAGACTCTGAGCCCCTTTACTTCCCATAGCTGCAGAAGCCCCATGGAGCCCTCAGTTTGGACAGGAGGTCCCAATACATGTGGAAGTCACTTGTGAACTGCAGGTCAACTCCATAATTTAAGGCCTAAGTTTGCATTGCTGTGATTAAGGTTTGAAGCTAGCAGACAGCCGTGTGCACTGTGACAGACTGGGGCACGGTCATCCACAGACAGACGCCAGCCTCCTCATTCTGATGTTTACAACGATATCTGTTGAGCGTCTGATACTGGGAAAGAAGGACATGCATTGCTGGGTGTGAGAGTGGGAAAGGAGCAGGGGGCAGCAAAGTGCATGTGATAGTGTCCCCTGAAGCCCAAGACAATGTTGTGGGTGGGGCTGACACGAGTAAGATGGTGTCCTCTGTCTCCTTTGGGGTTTCTTCACTTTATTTCCTTCTTTTCTCTGTTCGTTCTTCTAACTCAATAATCTCAAATGAGTTTTGTTCCTTCTTTCTTCTGCCTTGGATCCCTTCTATAAAATTTTCAACTGAATTATTCTAATGTTCAGCTCCAGAGCTTTGGGGTTTTATTGTTTGTTTGTTTGGTTGGTTGGTTCTTTTTCATCATTCCTGTTGGTTGACAGCCTTATTTTTTCATGCATTGTTCTCTGATTTTGTCTAGCTGTCTATCTGTGTTGTCTGGTATTGCACTGAGCTTCTTTAAGATGATCTTTCCCATTTTTGTCAGGTAATTTATAGATTTCTGTTTCTGTAGGCTTGGGTTCTGGAGATCTATTTTGTTCCTGCGATTTCCATGGCGTTTTGTGCATTTGAAGGAACAGTCACCTCTCCCAATCTTTATGCACTGCATCGTGCAGGGGAAGAGCTTCACCAATCAGTTGGCTAAAGATTCTGAGGTGCCTCTCAAACCTCTTGTGAGCAAGTGTCCTCTCTGGGTCTGGGTGTGGAATTTACTCATCCAAGTTTGCTGGTTCCTTTTTTAGGAGTTTGTTGTCTTTGGCGCCCTCTGGCGGCTGCATGCAGTACTGCGGGTTCTCTGCTGCTGCAATAAGTAACAGGCTGAGCTTTTCTTCTGTGATCTGTGGCCCCCGGCACTAAGGGACGCTGGTTCCGTTGCCCTCTGAATCAGGCGAGACAGACACCAGTTTCTCCGGCAGTCCCACTCTGCCCCGCGCCCCCCCAAAAGCAGCTCGTTCCACTCATCTCTTTCCCTCCCTGCATGCTGGGCACATTCTCTTGATATAGTCCCGGCCTGGGGGTGGGGTCGATGTGGTTGTAGTGAAATGCCTTTTCTACCTGCTTTAGGGCACCCGTTCTTGGTCTTTGGCTTGACTAGGGTACTGTGACTTCCTAACTGGTTACTGGAGTTCTAACAAAAGCTTTTGGACCTACATTACTGAAAAGGCATGGTGTCCAAAGGAGAACACAGTCAAGGGTTTCCCATTCCACCATCTTGTTAGTGTCACGCCCCAGTTTGTAAATAAAGTTTTATTGGAAGGCAACCATGCTCATTGGCTTCCATGGGGTCTGGGGTGCTTGCAGCCTGCAGTGACTAGAGATCCTACAGCTCGTGACGTCTGAGCCATTTACTGTTTCAATCGTTTCAGAAAGTTTGCTAACCTCTGCGCCAGATAAAAGATTGCATTGTTTATATCTTTTACACAAAGTATGGCAAAAGAACTGCCATATAAAAAGATAATCAAAGAGTCTAAATAAAAAAATGTAGGGAGTTCCCTGGTGATGTAGTGGCTAAGGCTTTGGCACTGTCAACGCTGTGGTCTGGGTTCGATTCTCAGCCGGGGAACTACTCACATAACAAAAAAATTTAAAAAATAAAAAATAAATTTAAAAAATGTAGGAGAATATGTATTATATAATTACATCAGGCAGTAAATTAATATCAAATGTTATATTTCTGGATTTAGTATACTGTGGGTATTTTTCAGCTCTTGAAAGTTTTAAATTTGTTCTGATTTATTTTCTCTTTCCAAATATACACTTCCATACCTAACATTGTGTTTGCAACATTTAATTAATTCTTAAAGGGGTCTCACAACGGTATAATCTTCAGACCCCACAAAACCTGGATCCACCCTGGCTAAATGGCCATTAAGACCTAAGACAGTGAGTTAAATTTTACAGAAGGATTCCTCTACTACATACAGGAAAATTGTGTATTTCAACTGAACTTGCTTGCAAGGACTTCAGAGTTTTATTACTTGTCTGGCGGTGGGGCAAAGGTGTAATTGTCACCATAATAAAAAGGTATCTTCAGAATGAAGTATGATGCAGACAACACCGTAGAATAGAATTTATTACAGGGTAATTTACTTACAGGAATGGAGGATCAGAGCAGACAGACAACCAACAATTCTGGGTAGATTCTTCTCCACTCCAAGCTTCTGGTCTGTTACTTTTAAAAACAATATAACTCAGTTACTAATGATTGACAGGACAAAGGGACAAAGACTGCAGTAGCACCAGGAACCACACCTCTTAGTGGTCTTGTGATAGGTGATTGTTCATAATCAATACTATCACCAGTTTGATATGCTTCTCAGTTGTCATACCATTCTAGCTGTTACTAACAAAAGTATTTACAGCTACATTTTAAGGAACACCGATCATCATCAACTAGAAAGAAGGTTTTGATATATTTCCCGAGGACAGTGAGGTTGGTCAAAGGTCACAGCATGAAACTTAAAAGTGAAATGCAATCTAGGACACAGAGATGGAATTGATTTTGTTCACATCTACGTCTGTATGTCACTGCACAGAAACCTTAAAGGAGCCAATCAGGTGATGATATGAATGACAAGAACATCATAATGGAGTGTGGCTGCTCAGAGCAAAGCAAGGGGGTCATGGGAAATCTTCCAACTGCCCTCCCCTCTGAAGAGCCCCTCCTCTTGGCTTATTTCAAAACAAGCAGCTGGCCACCACCTCTCCCATTCCCCTTGTGATAGGCCCCTTCCTCCCCACCTGTAGGCCCCACATCCCCTCTATCCTTCAAGCTCCCCAAGTGGGAACAATGGAGAGCCTCCTGGAGTCCCAAAGGGTCCCTGCCTGGGGTCCTTCGACAAGCAAAGAGCAGGACAACCTCAATATGTCTGATTACAGGCTGCGAGGTTGAGGAGACGCCCTTTCAGCAGAACTTGAGGGAGAGGCTGCAGGGGATTGTGGGGGCTCAGCCCATGCCATCTCAGGCAGGGCCTCCCTGCCTGGGAGTGCACCCCAAATTCTCCTCCATGGGCGAAGTGCTGTGCCCTCAACGTGTCACACTCCACAGGCGCCCACTAGAAGGAAGTGGTACGCTTTTCTCAACTCAGTGGGAAACCTTTTCCTGAAATGCTCTTCTTCCGGGTTTCTGGGTCACATGCCCACCCTGAACCAATCACAGTAAAGCATGATGGCTGCGTCCCTTTCTTTTTCTCCTTGGGGTCCCTAGTCTCCCCAGGGGTCTGGCATGAGAAAGGCAACCATGTGAGAATGGGCAGCCCTCCCACTATGAGTTTTGCAGGCCCCACATGCAAACTGTTCCCCTGAGAGTGACTCGGCTTCTATAAATAATTTGTCCACCCAGGTAACCCTGAAGAATCTTGAAAAGACCTTAATTTAGTCTGTGGGACACTGGGCAGTAAGGAGCTCTGAGTGGGGTTTCTGAAGGTGAACCCTGCTAGGGGTCTTCAATGAAGCATGGTAACATTAAAAAGAGAGAGCGAGGAAGGAGAGAGAACCTATAGAACAAGCTTGTCCAACTTGCAGCCCGGCCCAAAGGCCTAATGCAGCCCAGGATGGCTTTGAATGCGACCAACACAAATTCGTAAACTTTCTGAAAACATTACGAAAATAATGCATGGACCTTTTTTTCCAGCTCATTGGTTATCATTAGTGTTAGTGTATCCTATGTGTGGCCCAAGACAATTTTTCTTCCAATGTGGCCCTGCTATAGATGAAAAGACTCGAGACATATCCAAATACAACATGGGGGCTTATTTGGATTCTGATCCAAACAAAGGAGAAACAAATAACAAAAACAGAAATGCTTATGTAACACTTGGGGAACTCTAGATACTCAGTGGATACTGTTAATATTAAAGATTGGCAGTTAATTTTGTGGCTGTGATAATGGATGTGTGGTTATGTTAAAGGGGGGGAGGCTTGTGTATTAGGAATATATTCTTGGGGTAGATTGCTGCAGTGATGACCCCCAATGAAATACTTCCCCTTGTTTTGATGTCCTATAGCCCCACTCCATTGATTCTGGGTGTGGCTACATGACTTGTTTCAACAAATAGGACATCAGCAAACAAGACACCTGCAGAGGCTTGAAAAATCACTTGTGCATTGGGGCTTGCCCTCTCTTGCCCTTGGGAACTCACGGAACCCCCACCTTGGGAACAAGCCCCAGCTAGCCTGCTGGAGAGGCCACATGGAGACCTGAGCACCTTGGTCAACTGTCAGACACATTGAGTATAGCCATCAAAGGCTTGTCTGGCCCCAACGAAGTCACTAGCTAATTGCGTCTGCCTGAGAGAGCCAGACCAAGCCTCCAGAAGAACCACCCAGCCTGTCCAAGCCCAAACTGTCAGCCACAGAATTATGACCTGTCAGAGCTGTTTCAAGCAACTAGACAAAGGCAATAGATAAGTATTAATAATCTAATTCTTAAATATTTACAGATGAAATTACAGATGGTCAGGGGTTTGCTTCAAAAGAAACTGGGGGGTTTAGATGAGTGGAGGTCCAGATGAAACAAGATGGGGCCCAGGATGACATTTGTTGTCGCTGGTGAGACATCCATGGGGACTCATTGGACTATCTACATTGTTATGTTTGAAATTTCCTTAATAAAAAAAATAATAAAGGAAAAGAAGGAAAGGGAAGGAGGAAAGGACAAAGGAGGAAGGAAGAAAAGAAGGATGGGAAATTACTCTTCTGTCTATTAACATATGAGGCAATTGAGGATCAGAGAAGGACAGTGAGTTTTGTAATGTAACACAGCCAATTTGTAGCCAAATCCATTACTGAACAGTGTTCTGACTCCTGGCTCAGGCCCTCTCCACCCTTTGACATGATCAGGAAAGTTAGCAGCTCAGATAGAAATATTTTCTTCTCTTTCTTCTCTTACTTGTGGCAGGTCAGTGACATTAGTGATGGTGAGATCTTTAATGACATATGATCTTCGTTTGTGGGGTATATTATTGACCTAGTGTTTGAGGAAGAAACATCTGTCCTGCCGTGTATGTGTGGTACATTTCCTGACAGGCCAGGGATCCCTCCCTCCATGCCCTGCTGTTAGCACCAAAAACTTGTTCTGTTTTCAAAGATGTGGAGTAACCATAGCTGTGTCACACTGTGTCACACTGTGTCAGGACAGCAACACCAAAAAGTTTTCAAGTCCAAATAGAGGAACGTTGCCTATTTCCCACACATACAAACTGAGCAAAGACATCATTAATCATCCCATGGAGAAATTAAGCACCACAATTATTTGTTTATCGCCCCGGGATATGTGGGGCATCTTTTAATCAAACGTTGCTACGTGAGGCCCACCGATTGCACCTGGCATAAACAGACATGAAAGGAGGGTTTCTTCATGGAAAACAAAAACCTTCCAGGTCTTATTATCCACTGGTGGTGTCCCTGATGCTTCTGAACCTTAGAATTCAGCCAGAGTTTACGGGGGGGAGGAAGATTCTAGAAGGTGATGGATAACCAGGCCCCTGACCAAAAAGATCTCGTTTACTGCGAGATCTGCATGTTTGGTGATGTGTCAGAAGTGCTGGAGGCTTAGAACCAGGATTTTGTGAGGCCCTTGTTGTCGCCAAGGGTAGGAAGTGGCAGAGCTGGCAGACTGGCTTTGCAGCAAAGGGTATTCAAACCCAGGCCTACAGGTGTGTGATACGTGGAAGTACCCTGGGTGAGGGAGCCCGCGGTTCCCAGCCCCCCAAGTGACCCCTCAGCATCACTACCCAACTCCCTGAGGGTGACACTCAGAAGTCACAGAGATTTTTCCTGTGTAATCACCATTTATTTAATATGTAACAGTTTGCACGACAAGGGGCCCATGGGTGGAATGGTGAGGGGTTTGGGAGTCCTGGGCCCAATGGTTTCAGATTCTTTTCACCCCGGAGCCTCCATGCTCGGGGCGGATGGGCTGAGAGGCTGCGTAGAGGGGCCTGGCAGGACCATCGTGTCCCCACTTCCCCACATGGAAAGCTACAAACGGGAAAGGAAGGCCCCCTCGTCTGTGACTCTGGGTGACCCGAAACCCAGATGCCCGGGGGCACCACCTGACTGGCTTTGCCAGGGCTCCTGGCCCAAATGCTGAAAATTGTTGCTTTTCACCCATTTCTTCTTCCCAACGCCCCCTTCTTCCTCCACGTTCCCCCCGCCCCCCTGTCATTGTGGAAGGCTTCCACACGATCAACTGTCCTTCTGAATGACCATGTGGAGGGCTCAGGAGCTAATGTCACCTTTCTGCAGGTCCTGGGGGGTGCGTGGCCAGTCACGCTCCCCCACCTGAACTGACACTAACACAGGGGGCCCCCAGACTCCGGTGTTGGGGGATCCACAAACTGATGCAGTTAATGCAGGCTTCCTATGGTGACATCTTCTCAAGCCTGGGGGCTGCGGGGTGACAGTGGCAGCCCCTGGCCCCTCCAAGCCTCCTGTTTCCCGGATAAGCTCAGCTCAGGCCTGTGTTCACAGGGGCCGGCCTCCCAGAGGTGGCAGTGCCCGGCAAGGTCCCCAAAGGATGCCGCTTGTGCCATGGGAGCCAGGAGCTAGAGAAGCGTTCTGGTGACAGACAAAGAAACAGTGATCAGGTGACCAAGGGATAGAGCTTTCCAGAAAGAGGCCCAGCTTCAGCAGGAAAGTTCTGAGTGTGTTAGGAGACACAGACATGCCACCTGTGTTGTTGGAGGGGGAAGGGGGAAGGGTGCCCCTGATACTGCCTGCCCATGTGTGGGAGACTGCTAGGGGGACACGCAGGGCGGATGCCACCACCACGCTCTCCAGTCCAGCTCTGCCTCAGGATAGTGACCTGTGCCTGTGGCAGCATATCTGGGCACCGCCCACGGAGGCAGCCAGGGCAGGACTGCTAGGGTGGAAGGTCGGGACAGGTGGGGACAGGTGGGTGGGGCCAGCCTCGGGTGAGGCTGCTGAGGGACCTGCCGCAGCAGCAGAGAGGCCAGAAGGCCTCCAGGCTTCAGTTCCTGGGAGCCTTCAGTGCTCTGGGGGTCAGGGGACTCAGCCAGGGGTCAGAGCAATAATCACAGAAGGGGACTCAAGGGCTAGGACAGCAGAGTGCAGATGCCTGTGGCGGACACTAGGGGGCAGGGAGGGGTGGCAGGGTTGACATCCTGGAGTAGGGAGCCGCCCACATCCAGCCGGGGACAAAAAGGGAACGGGTGTGGTGGGCGTGGTGGAGACTGGCCCCAGGGGAGAGGGTCCCGCGCCAGCGTCCCCAGGCATCCCCGCTGCACTGTCTGTCCCCAGCGCTGGCTGGCTCCGGGGTCCCCACCGGCGGGCTTGGGGGCAGGAAGGGGACATCTAGCGTGGCCCGCGCGGGATGCCCCTGCTCCTCGGCCTGGGAAGGCCTGGGGACCCAGGGCCCCCTCTCCGAGCCCTGTCACCGCCGGTCCCCGCGCTGACCCACTTTCCCTGCCGCCTGCCCAGCCCCAGGCGGGGAATAAACACGGCCACCCAGCAGGTGCCAGTGCCGGGAGACGACGTCGTTCCCCGTTTGGGACGCTGAGCCCTCCCATGGCCCCCACCGCGGCCACCCCGGGGGCCGAGGACCTTGACTTCTGGGGCAGGGATGGGGGGTGGTGCAAACGGAGGACAGAGGAGTGGTGAAGCGGGAGAGAAAGGGGAAGGGAAGGGAGGAAAACTAAGAAAGCAAGCAGAGGGAAGGGAGTGGGGGAGAGAGAAGAGGAGGCTTGGGTGGGGCAGGGGAGGGGCGAGGGGACAAGGAGAGGGGCTGGGCAACAAGAGGTGGGAGGGGGAGAGGGAGGGAGAGAGGGGAACTAAGAAGGGGAGGGGGATTGGGCGGGGCAGGGAGGATTGGGAAGGGCTGCGGGGGAGGGGAGGGAGGGTCTGGGGAAGGGAGAGGGAGGGAGATTGGGGAGAATTGGGAGGGGCGGGTGGGGAAGGGAAAGGAAGGAGGGGAGGGACGGGGGACGAGGGGAGAGAGTGGCTGGTGGAGGGAGCGGAGGAGGATTGGGCGGGGCAGGGGAGAAGGGAGAGGGAGGGAGATGGGGGAAGAGAATTGGGCGGGGTGGAGGGCAGGGGAAAGGAGGAGGGAGAGCAGAAGGTAGGAGGAAGGGGAGGGACAGGGGTGAGCGGGAGGAAGACGCATACCGCACCCCTGCCTTATTCCTGGGCCCTGGGCCAGCACAAGAGGAAATGTTGAAACGGGTGAAGGGTGTATCTGCCTCCGAGGCCCAAAGGATCGGGGCTCAGGCTGTCGCCAAGCCCCGCCCCTTGGGCCTGACCCCCCCCCCCCATTCCCTGTTTGCTTCCATAGGAGGCCACAGCTCACCCAGAGCTGGGTTAGTGGCCTCTGGACCGTCCCCAGGGCTGTACATTTTTAGATGCGACCGCTCCGTGAATAACTGCGTCTACTTGGGGGAATTCTGGGCCCAACACCCCGTGGAGCAAAGTTGGGGGGAAGCGGGGAGCGTGGTGAAGGCTAGATGGCCACCCCTCCCGCGACTGCCTTCCGGCACGCTGCTTGGCATCCCACCTGGAAACTGCTCAGTTCTTGTTCCTTCTGTCACCCACCTGTTCCTTACCTACCTACCTGAGTTACCGTGTTTGGCCCAGATTTGTGAGGGAAAAATAAGGATGCGCATTATACACGAATAGCACTAATTCTGTATCCATAGAAATGCTTTTAATTCTTTTATGTGGGCTTTTGAGTTAAAAGCGTAACTCTGGAAATCAATAACGATATCCATATGCCAAATCAGTAATCATTACAATACAGTAATCATTATTTTATATAAAAATTTTATACATAAAATTTCTTGTATCTGCTCTTGCGCTTTGTATTGGTTATATAACATTTCTTGTACCATAATATGTTAAAAAAAAGAATGCTAAAATTCTTTTATAATACAAAAAACCGAGTACCTAAATATAAACAAATAAAAATGTGAACTAAAAAATTAAAAGATTTTTTTTCCTTGAAGTGTGGGCCCAACACATGGGTGCGCATTATACACGGCATAGCATTATGCGCAGCAAACTACAGTAATACTTGCTAGAGAAAATGAAAACAACTTACAAATAGACCAATTACACGGGATAAACCACTGTTAATAGTTCCGTGTGCACAGTTCTGGGCACGTACCCCCCTCCCCCGCATGGATGCATAATAATATGCTGTGTATAGAAATGGGGTCCGGATGTTATAAGAAGAGCTAATGAGTGTTCACCAAATGCCAAGCACTGGTCTTTGCATATATTAACTCATGTAATAATCCTCACGAACCTCTGTTGCCAATTTTCCAGGCGAGCCTGTCCCAGGCACAGAGAGGTTAAGTAGTGGGCCCGGGGTCACACAGCTACTAAGTGGTAGATGGTTGGTTATTTGCAAACTTTAAAAATTTTGCCAATCCAATAGGAAAAAGGAAGCATGAAAAGGAAAGTATTCCACAAACATAATTTAGATTTCCTCAGTTCTCATAGCCACCTGAACCTTCTCAGAGAATACTAATTATACTTATTTTAATGTCCTCTTCTGATTCCTGTTATCTTGTTTTCTCCAGGGTTCTGTCTGGTTCTTCCCCAGCAAGCTGTTGGTGTCCTTCAAATGCATGGGGATTTCTGGGTTATCTGATCCCATTTATAAATGAACGTCAGGACAATGGTTCTCAAAGTGTGGTCCGTGGAACCTGCGGTGGCAGAATTCCTGAGACTCTATCAGGGGGTCCACAAAGTCAGAACTAATAAGAACACAAGGACGTTGGCTCGTGATGGTTTAGCAGAGCTTTCCTGAATCTGCATGATGTGTGATATCCTAACAGGTTGACATAGAAGTATTATTTGAAAACCCAGCTGTCTATTGAAACCACACATTGACAAGACTAAAAAATATATAAAATAGGAGTTCCCTGGTGGTGTAGTGGCTTAAGGCTTCGGCGTTAGCACTGTCAGCTCTGCGGCCTGGGTTCGATTCCCAGTCAGGGAGCTACCCACATACCAAAAAAAAAAAAAAAAAAAAAAAAAAAAAAAAAAAAAAAAAAAAAAAAAAAAAAAAAAAAAAATATATATATATATATATATATATATATATATAAAACAATGTCACTCTTCTTAATAAATGAACTAGTTTTAGAAAAAATAGCTATTTTCATAAGTGTTATTTATGTTAACACTTATTGACTTTATTTAAAACAAATGCATAAATATTTAAAAGTTTTTCTCCATTTTAACTTCCAGTACAGTACATATCGATAGGATTACCCCATATAAAGGAAAGCTTTCAGGGGGCCCCCACATTTTAAGAGGTACAGGGGCTGTGAATACAGCACGTTTGGGAACCATGGGTCTCGACTCACATTGGCTGTGTGGAGCATTTCTTGAATGAAGCGAAATTTTCTTTTGGTAGGGACTGTCCACGCCTGTCACAGCACCCCTGGCACCTCTGGGCACTTGGGGTCATTCCTGGAGATGGGCGGAATGTGTAAGGACAGAGCGCCTTCACGGGCCTCTGGTGGGGGACATTCGGTCTCTCATTTAGGCTGCAGTTCTGGGGCAGGGTCCCGCTTCCATCTCTGGGGGCGCCCCTTGCATTCCATCTCCAGTTTTAAAGCTATGCTCTGACTTCATCCCGAGGGCCAATAGGGCACCCTTTAAGTAATTCCTCCATCAGTGTCCCATGACCCATTCGTTCTCCACGGCCACCACCCCTCCCATTTCTAGACTCAGGGTTTTTACAGTGAGTCTCCCGCCCGCATGGCATTCTGGGCTCCTTAGCTCTGCTGGGCTCCACCACTGATCTGACCCCACTTGCTTTCTGTCTTCCAGAAATGCTCCATTATGCTGGTCTGTTGGTGGCTTCGAGTGTTTGTTTTTCTATTTCTTCTGCTGTTACAGAGGATCTGGGGAGGGAGACGTACCTGATGTGCTCAATCAGCCATCTTGAACCCGATGTCCAAATGTCTGAATGAATGAATAAATGGATGAATGAGTGAGGGCCCTGGTGGTGGGGCTGAGGGCTGGGAAAGGGCTCTGGTGTTTGAATGGACCCTCCCCTGAGATGGGGCTGCTATGAAGGTCGGGAGGTGCACGGCTTAGCTGCGAACACCTCACCTGTGCATCAGGTGAGGCCAGGTATAGACAATCCTCATCATCCAGGGGCTCAGCAGTTGGTGTAAAAGCTCCAAGGGGGCCTGGGGACACAACACAGCAGATGCCCCATCGCTCTGGGTTTAATTTAGATGACAGGATTTAGGCCTCAGGGGAATAGTTGCTAGAAGGAAAGAAAAGAAGGTGATGGCCACACTGCATTCCAATTCAGACTCTTTGGGAAAAGTGGGCTCGTGTCTCCTGGGCACTGGGCCCTAAGTGGAGAGAGAGGGGGCTAGGAAGCAGCAGAGGAAGAGAGGGGGCACTTGGGGACTGCATGTGGAGGGTGTGGTGGCTGGCTATAGAGTTTGGGGAGCACCAGCTTCTTCCCTGCCTTGGGCCTGATGGTTGAGGGCCCAGTGACTGTCTCAAGAGAAGCAAGCTCTGGGGAGTTCCCTGGTGGTGTAGTGGCTTAAGGGTCTGGCGCTGGCACTGTCAGCGCTGCGGCCTGGGTTCGATTCCCAACCAGGGAACTACCCACATACCAAAAAGAGAAGCAAGCCTTTTAAAGATGGGCTCTGACAGCTGTAGGAGGCCAGGTGACCACAGAACAAATGGGGGGAGGGGAACTTAGGTCAGGTCACATGTTATTTAGTAGAACATAGTCCTCTCCCGAAGCAGAGGTGGCGACTTGCCTTCTGGGAAGTCTGGCTGCCCTGGGAACTGGCCACGCCCTCTGCATTCAGGAAAGACTTCTGGATTTCAAACGACCCTGCTTTATCTTTTTTTAGATGCAAGTGTTTATTTGGTCTGACTTTGAAGTACCCCGGGGGCAGCTGAAACCATTTCAGATAACCCGGTGAGGGGTAGCTACTTCCTGACCTTCTAAATGGGAATCCTTGGCCAGGGCCACGGAAGGGTGGGCGGGACACCTGCGGACAGCACCCGGCCCGCCCCCACTGGGCCTCCCTGGCTGGCTGAGGGGCTGGTGACTTGGTCCCACGTCCCCAGTGTCTTGTGCATGTGGCTGCTTCTGCGATGACAGTTGCCAGAGAGCCAGCATTTGTCAAGGACCTGACACATGCTGAGGAATGAGGGACTCACCTCTTGCCACAGTTAACAGGTGCAACTTGAAGCTTTGCCCCACACCCTGGAGTACCCTGGGGTGCAGATGAATCCTAGAGGCACCCCACATGCAGAAATCTGTGATGGAGAGAGAACCTGCAATGCATGCTGCTGGGAGAACTACACAAACGGCCTAGAAAGTATTCTAGTGAGTGTGTGTGTGTGCGCGCGCGCGTGTGTGTTTGCGCATGCGTGTGCGCGTGCGCATGTGTGTGACTTGGATGGTGGCGGGCCCAGCTCTCCCCTCTGTCTCCACACACAGAATAGTGCCCCCTGGTGTGAGAATCCACTTGGGTCAATGGTGACACTCATTACCCCCATTTTACAGATGCAAAAACTGAGCATCAGAGTTCTTAAGTCAGGATTGGAGCCCACCAGCTGGCAGAGCCTGGCGGGTCCCCAAGGGGACCTCCCTGGGGCCATGTGCCAGGTCCTGCTTCTGTGCTGGGTGGTGCATCTGGCCTGCCCCCACTGGGCCTCCCTGCTGTCCCTGCCTGGTGTGCCAGAGAGTCTCCCCTGGGCTTTGTGTCCTCTAGGTGTCTGCCCTGGAGGGTCTCAGCAGTGTGTCTGCCCTAGGGAGCAGCCTGGGCTTTTGTCCTCAGGTCCTGTCACCAGCAACTGGCCTCTGCCAGGAGCCTGCTACCCCAGAACAGAAGCCCCTCTCCTTTCAAGAGTTAAACCACCAACAGCACGCAGCAAGGTCAGTGAGATGCACCTGCCTGCGCACGATGAACACGCACATCTTTGTCACTCTCCTGATCACTCCCACTAAAGTCAGGCATAATTTTGAAGGTGGGTACATGTAATCTGAAAAGTAGGTGGGCAGATGGCATAGATAGAGACTGCTCATCCTTCTTTCAAACTGTCATTAGCCGTTTGTCATTAGCGCAGGTCTCAGCTGCCACCTCATCTGATTAGCATTGTTCTTGTGCATTTGTCGGTGGGTGCAGAAGGAGGGGGCTGAGCAATGTCACTGGGGGGCCTGCTCAGCCAGGGACGGTCCTGCGTGGGTTGGCGAGGGCTGGGAGCAGGGGGAGGGAAGTAGCTCTCCCTGGCTTTAATACCCAGCATGCACGCTTCACAGCACCCCTGGGCTTGGTTCGTCTTCCGGGAACTGCATGGGCAAACAGAGCATACGCTGTGGGACAGAGCTTATCTGAGGGGCTACCCGACAGTTCCTATCATATTAGCGAGCTCATTGCTTCCTCATAGCCACCCCGGGGTGATTGGGAACCCCTGTCATGCCCATTTTCCTGATGAGTAGATCGAGACTCGATAGTGGTGGGCCAGAGAGGAGGAAACTGGGGTTTGAGGGCCTACAGGGACCATAGTGGGACCATAGGCTGCCAGAAATCAGGCTCATTGATTTGGTAGAATCCAGAAGCCTGGGCAATGGGACCCCATGCCCCAGTGGGCTCAGGTGCCTGCCGAGACCAACCTTTGGGTGTTCCACTTGTGGGGCTCATTAGGTGGTACTCTGTTGTGGTCCACAGCCAAAATATCGCCTCTGATTTTTACCTGCTACATATGGGTATGCGACCAGCCGCTCCGTGTCCCTTACAGCCTACCAGCCTCACTATGGCTTCTTCTGTATGTCCTTAGTGATAGGATTTCCATGCTGGGCTTGAGAGCGTTCTCTATGTTGATTGTTCTATAATTTAGTTGTCATTTTAATGTGTTCATGGAGGCCAGCACAGCATTTACTGTATCTTACTGGGTATAAAGCACACTTTTTGCACAAATTTGTGAGGGAAAAATAAGAATGCACATTCTACACCAGGTAGTACTGATTCTGTATCAATATAAATGTTTTTAATTCTCTTATTTATACTTATGAGTTTAAAAGTGCTATATAAAATTCCTCATACCATATTAAAAATTAAATGCTAAAATTCCTTTATAATACAAAAAACAAGTACCTGAATATAAACAAATAAAAATTTGAATTAAAAAATTAAAATGAAATTTTTTTCCCTGAAAGTCTGGGCCAAACATGCGAGTGCGCGTTATACACGGCAAAATGCGTTGCCTTCTCCACCATCTTGCCTGGAAGTCGAGTTGCGCATGTCTTATTCCTTGTTTGTCAGATGAGGAAGCTGAAATGCAGAGAGACAGGTCCGATACTGGCCAAAGGCTTGGCCTGTGCTGTTCAGTATCCCCCCAGTGGCTAAGTGGTAAAGAAACCTGGAGGCGGTGGGCTCCCTTCCCGCAATGGCTTTCCCAGTCAGTTTTGCATTTCACCGATGTCCCCATCCTAGGCCCTGGGGGCAGGGCCGTGAAGGGAAGAGCCCCAGTCCCTTCCTTGTGGAGCGTATCATCCTGGAGAGGGGACAGATATTACTCCGAGATAAATACGCCGTTACAGATGGAAACCACTGATCGGAAAGTAAGTGCAGGCTTGGCTGGGGGCCCGGGATGTCCCCCTGAGGAGGAAGGCAAGCAGCAGGGGACAATTCCTAATTGTCACTAGGATCAGAGGCCCAAGCCCCTTACTTATGTTCAGGCCAATATTAGCTTGAGAGACATGTGAATGATATCCTTTTTCTCACAAATGTTGCTAATACTTCCGGGTGAAGAGTCAAAAATGGAGCCCCGAATTAAAAAATAAAGACAACCTTCCACGTTGTGCTTCTGCACCAGGCAAGGTGCCTTCTTATAGGCACGGGCAGAACCACCCAGAAACAGGCGTCTAATTATAGCAGGGCCGTCTGCGGCCCTAAAATAAGGATGATTATCAACACTATCTTTCAGGTTTTTCACTAAGTCAGAACAATTTGCTAAAAATACCCTGTACTGTATCCGCAACGCCCCCGAACCATGTGTGTTTTCCCGTGCCCACAGCCTGCCTGCTCCCTACGGCCCAGCGCTGCAGCGGGTTCTTTTGTTGGCTGGTTTTCATGCTGGGCTTTGTCTCTGGGCTTGCGGAAGCTGGGCTGCAGGGAAAGTTAAGGCTGGATTGCAGCCAGTGGTCGGGGTGGGGGTGGGGGGCCCACAAAGACGCCAGGGTGGGCAAGAGGTCTAGCATGAAGGAAGCTGGGGCATCTCCCACGAGCCTCTCAGGGGTTTCAGGGTCTGTGACCGGGCCCCAGTTCTTGGAACACGCGTGTGCACACACACACATACGCATGCACAGAACTAGTGTACATAAATCACGTACCAGTTCACTTGTTTTCCCTGGGGAGGGTCCCATTAGATCCCGACACTCAGTTCCCCCATCTAGAGCACCCCTTCTTGGGTCAGAATTATAGCAAAGCCTGCCGGGTCACAAAGAGACCCAGAGTGTCGGGATTGAGCTCAGAAAGCCAGGTAGAGTGATCTTGCTATTTCATCCTGGTCACAGGGCCACTGTTGGCCTGTATAGAACTTTTGTGTGAATTAGAAAAAAGGGGACCCAATCTAATCCCAGGATCCAGTCACGGGAGCAGGGCATGTGCTGGACTTCAGGACCCAGTCATCTCCTGGGCCAGGCAGCCTTTGAGCAGTGCACAACCTGCACAACTATTCACGGACCTTGTGGCAGCCATGGGTGTAAGATTCACTCATGCACCCAGTACCACTGACCTTTTGAAGCCAGAAGAACACCTGCCTCAGACTTAGGGCCTCTTTTCCTCAAGCACAACATTGGACACAATCAACACTGCCCTTTGAGTTTCCTTACAGTCCAGGCCATGGTGAGTTTATGTTGACTTGCAAATGTTTCGATTAATGATTTGCAAACAGTGTGTTGGGGCTCTGGAGCATTTCCGGGAGGAGCTCAAGTTATCCTGTCCACTCGGTGTTTGGCTGCCTCTCCACCCCCGTCAGTCAGTCTCATGCATCTTTCCCAGGCCTCCCTTCCCTGAGCTTTCAATCTACTCCTTCCAGACTCCTGACCAAGCAGCTAAGCAATGCCTCTGCCCATGCTAACCTGTTAAGCCACACCCCCTACCCATGATCCTGTGCGTCATATCCTTCCCTCGGGGGGCCACTGCTCTGGACACACACAGTGGATACCACGTGCACTGTGTGATGCTCTGCCCACAGGGAAGATTGTCACAGTCACCAGGTGCCAACCATCATACCCACCCCTGTGTGGGGCTGTGGTGCAGTGGCGGTCCATCTTTGTCTCTCTGACACCTCCATCATGAATCTACTTCTCTCTGTATTTTCCAAATACTGGACATTGCATACAAACGGAATCATGTAATATGTGACCTTTTCTGATGGGCGTCTTTGCTTAGCGTGATGTGTTTGAGGTTCATCCGTGTGGTAGCATGTCCTTCCTGTTCATGGCCGAGTAATATTCCTTTGTGTGGATGGACCACTTTCTGTTTCATCTACTGGTGCTGAACATTTTTTTTATTATGTCCATTAAGCGGTGCCGAGGCTGGTTGCCCACCTGTTTTGCCCCTAGAACCACCTTGTTCTGTTGGCCATCTCCATTCCATATATCTCTGAAAAAGAGAGTACTCCTTCCCCCTCATTCTGGCCTGCAGTCCATTATGGTAATTACGGTAATTACACCCACCTTAGATAGTGAGCCTGCAGGTGAATGCTGCTGCGGGGGTGGGGTGGGGGGTGTTGGGGGGGAGCAGCCCTTGCTGTTCCTGAGTTCCTCACTCCCTCTTCCCAGCCCCTGCCCCTGGGAGCCCTGCTCTGTGATAGCATCTCCTCCCCTCAGCCCCAGCCTGCTGAGAACACAGTGCTAGAGCTCCCACAGGGCGTTCCTTGTCACCTTGACAAGTGTCCTCCAGGCCCCACAAGGAGCACGATCAGATGCGGGGCTCTCCAGTGACACGGGGTGGACCCCATCTCACAGGCACCTCTGCCACGGGCTGCCTTGCACGCTCTGGCGTTGCTTTCCCATTGCTGTCCTCTTAAAAGCGGGCCTTCGCCTTTCACAGGCTGCCAAGAGCCATGGCGGGAGGGGTCATCCCAGGGCACATTCCAGGATGTGAAACTCTGTCACCAAACCTCTCCCAGCAGGCTCCCTCGTTGGTGGCCCTCAGACTGACTCCCGGGCACATGCTCATCCCTGCTGGGGTGCACGTGGCAGGCACAGCAGCGACGTTGGGGTGCCATTCCTCTTCATCCTAGAGAAGCTAGGGAAGCGCTAGGTCCCTGACACGTGGAGTACAGATATTTGGACTTGAGCTTGAGCGCCTTCCCACCCCCCCATTCCTTGCAACCCTCTGAGGCTCCCGAGGGCTTCATGCCCCCTCGTTGAAGACGGAACCCTCCTCATCCATTGCTGGCAGACACGGTCCTCACAGGAGGCAAGAGCCTTTTGTAACAAGATCATGCTGGCTTTCCTCAGGGACCACCCCCTGCCCCTCCTGGTCACTCAACCAATGACTAGATAGGCCTGGTGGGGTGACTCAGCAGAATGAGCCTTTCTGAAAAGGTCACTGAGAAGCGAGGCTGCAGAACCCACCTTGGAAAACGCCCTGCAGCCAGCGCCCGTTGGAGCAGGAGCCACCTACATGGCAGAGGCATGGACACGGCAGAGCCACGTACACGACGGAGCCACTGGAGCTGGCCGGCCGGCCTGCCGCCACCACCGCCAGCTCAGGACAATTCTAGCCATCCCTTCACGACGTCCCCTGTCTCTGTGAGTGCAACCCCACACAGGAGCGTCTGGCACATCGAGTGACACAGAACTTAGAGGACACTTGGAGTCCAGCACCACCAGTCAATGGCCTTTGCTTCCCTACTTTCTGGCAACAAATGGTGTGCTCAGTGCCACCTAGCACTGGTCACACAAGCCTGCCTTCTGTGTGAAGGTGGCATTCTCCAATCCTCAGCACCACCCTCTGCTCAGGACTGGGGGCCAGATGGCAGAGGTGGGGGGGTGCCTGCACCCACACCCAGCTTCTAGGTCCTGACAGAAACGAGTGTCCCACCCTCTCACTGCTCCCTCAGGAAGGAGGTTTGCCCTGTAATCACAGACAACCCCAACTTTGGGGCTCAGTGGGGTGCTGAAAGTAGAAGCAACAAGGCAGCTTTCACAGGAGAAGGTGCTCTCAGCCTGTCTGTCCCATGTCCTTCTCCCACAGAGCAGGCATGTCACCTGGTCTGGGAAGGGACACGCAGGCCTTGGGGTACCTGGCATAGTGCAATGGACAAGTGGCCCTTGTGTGTCAAGTGCTCCCCATGAGGAAAATTTAGAGCCTGGCAGGTTTGACGAGGGTCAGGCCTCCCTGTGGGCAGACAGCCCCAACCCCCAGGGCCATGGACTGCTACTGGTCCATGGCCTGTTTGGAAGTGGGCTGCACAGCAGGAGGTGAGTGATGGGCAAGTAAGCAAAGTTTCATCTGTGCTTACAGCCAACTCCCCATCGCTCACATTCCCTCCTGAGCTCCGCCTCCTGTCAGATCAGCGGTGGCATTAAATTCTCACAGGAGCGCGAACCCTGTTGTGAACTGCGCATGTGAGGGATCTGGGTTGCACGCTCCTTATGAGAATCTAATGCCTGATGATCTGAGGTGGAGCTGAGGCGGTGATGCCAGCACTGGGGAGCGGCTGCAAATACAGATGAACATGAGCAGAGAGGTCTGACTGCACAGAGACCATCATAAATCAATTGCTTGCAGACTCATATCAAAGCCCAAGCTCAGGGCTCCTGTGATTTTCCATCATGGTGAGTTGTATAATTATTTCATTATATATTACAATGTAATAATAGAAATAGAATGCATTTGAATCATCCTGAAACCATCCTTCCCCTACCCCCTAGTCTGTGGAAAAATTGTTTTCCATGAAACCGGTCCCTGGTGCCACAAAGGTTGGGGACCACTGACCGTGGGGATTGTCCCAAGATGCTGTGAACACTATCACACATCCCGTGGGAAGAAGCTTCTTGCCCATGAGTCTGGTCTCCACAGGCAATGAACCTACACCCTGTGTTCCCAGAGTGCCTCGGAGCACATCCGGAGACCCAGAGCTGGCTGGCGAAGTGGCGTGAGCCTAAGTGGCCCCTGGCATAGCTTCCCACCCCTAACATCTGCTCCTCTAAGGCCTCAGGAAATTGGGTGCCCAGGAAGGCTGGGATAAAAATCAACTTCCAGCTGGTATGCTGTTAGCAAGCTTTTCAGACTTCACACAATGCCACAGAAGGTTCGTTCTCAGCCTAGAACATCCAGTGCTCTGCTGAGCATTCTCCCCACAGGTGGGACTCCAGCCTCCGCATGCTTTCTGAATGGTGACTTCCGCGGTGTCCCCAAGCCATCAGGGCTTGCGTGGGCTACATGCCCATGTGACACATAACACCAAGCAGCAGAAGGCCATGGTGAAGGGTGCTCTTAGCTTTGGTCTAAGGTGATGGTTTTAATTGCAGGAGAAGTTGAGCATCCTCCAGATGTAAAATCTGGGTAATGTAGGTAGTGCAGCTGGGGAAGACAATGAAGGTGAATATCACCTCCTGTGGGTCATGGCACCTGTGGGGACAGAAGGCAGAAGCTTGTGCATCACTGGCTGGATCACACACACAGCCTCCTGCACACCCCTCAACTTCTCTAGCAAGTATGAGGAAGGACCCCATACAAGAATGATCTTCTGGAGGGCGGGCCCCTTGTAGTACAGGCTTCCCCTACTAGGTGAGTGTTCTAGAAACCCATCCGCATCAGTGCACCAGCTAGCAGTGTTGTGAGAGCCTGCGTTGGGCTTCAGTGAATTTGTTTTGGAGACTCTTTCAACCCCTTTGCCCATGTCAGGATGGGTGATTTACACAAACAACGTGCAGCATGACAATGCACCTGCCCACACCGTGCTGAGTGCTCAGCAGTTTTTGACCTAAAATGGCATGAACCCCGTGCCCCACCCTCCCTATTCACCTGATCTTACCTGAATGACGAATGACTTCTTTTTGTTTCTTTGCATGAAACGAGTCCTCAGAGGGAAACGTTTTCCCGATGTGGAAGAGGTGAAACAAAAAAACAACAGAAGCATGAAAAGGCATCAAAATCGACGAGTTCAAAATCTGTTTTGAGCAGTGAAAAAAGTGTCTCCCTAGGTGTATTGCATCCAATGGAGAGTACTTTGAAAGTGACTGGAGTTCAAACATGTAAGAATAAATACACAATTTTTTTATAAATAAATTCTTATTTTGGGGGGGGTCCCCCCTCATAGAGGCCTCCAGACTTGCTTGGTCTGGGCTCAGCCAAACCCAACTCTGGGCTCGTATATGCCTCAGTCCCTTTCAGCACCACCCTGTAGGGCAGGTAATGGGAAAGACAGACAGAGAAACTGAGGCTCAGAGAGAGGGTGGGGCGGAGATTTGATTCTAAATTGCTGGCCCTATGATAGAAGACAATGTCATAGGACCCACAGCTGTTCCCCGGCTTTGTGCTTGGTCCCCCAACTCCACCGAGGACATAGATGTCCACGAATCCTTTGCCATTCTGACCATCAGACTGCAGAACCTGTACCCCCCACCCTGAGTGTGACCAGTGCTTGGCGCCCTGCTGCTAGGTGACAGTTTGTGATGCTGGAGATGAGGTCATAAAAGGCACTGTGCCTTCCTCCTCACTTAGTCTTTCTTGGGTCACTTGCTCTGGAGAAAGCCACTTGCTGTCCTGAGGACACTCCCTGTCCCTCCAGCCAACACCCATGGGGAGACCTTGGCAGCCGACCCTGCAACCACAGCCAGGACCCCGATGGCTGCAGCCCCGGCCATCATCTTGACCACAATGGGCCAGAACCACCTGGCTGCATCGCACCCACATTCCTGACCCTCGGAAACTGTTGGAAATACTCAATGTGTGTTCCTTGAAGCAGCGGGGATCGGGGACAATTTGTTACACAGCAACAAATGCTGACACACCCTTCCCATTCCCCCTTCTGTGCCTTCTGTTGTCACGTGCTTGGTGTCACTCCCAGCCCTCTCTGGAGGAAATCTATTCCATCAGGCTGTGGGGAGGCTCCTGTGCTCGATAACATGGCACAACAGCTCAAGTGTTCTTGGGGAGCTTACCAAGAGACTCGTTCCTTCAAAGGACAGACACCCCAAGGCCACTCAAAGCTACAGCCTAGGGCTGTTCCTGGTATTTTTTCAGCCCAGAGGATGCTGCGAGGTTCTCAATCGGCTGCAGGAAGCGCTAGATGAGAGGGAGACACACCCGGGACGGGGGGCTGCTGGTCTGTCCGACTAGCAGCTGGGGACACAGGGGAACCCTGCAACAGAGCACAGGGGACCCCTGCAGGACCTGGCTCACAGGTGAAGAGGAATAATTGTGTCCCGCCTGGACGGAGCCATGGTCTTCGCCAGCGATGGCCAGGCAGCTGGAGGTGCCCACCGCCCTCCTGGAGCCTACTAGGTGTCCCTCAACTCTGAGAGGAAACACAGGGGGCTGCTGGCTGTGGTCCCCTCTGGGTGCAAAACGTCCCAGCGGCCAGGGGAGCAGGACACATTTTTTCCTGTGTACCTGTTGGTGTCTATTCTTTATTCCCTTTTTAAATTGACATTTAATTGGCATGCACTCTAACTTTATATTCGTTTTAGGTGTACAACATAATGATTTGCTGTTTGTATGTATTGTGAAATGTGACCTCAGTTACATCCGTCACCACACACAGTTACAGATTTTTTTCTGAGAACTTTTAGGGTCTACTGTGTGACCTTGGGGATTTATTTGCCCTAGGCCAAGCTCCGGGTTATTCATTTAGAAAGACACAGGTCACTATAGGGACAAATGACATAGAGTAAGTGATGTGACATGTAGCCAAAGTAGAGACACTATTCACTACATTCTCCGTTGGCTTCTCTGAACCACGGGTCCCCTGCCTGTGGCCTGTGTGGCTCAGGGACCAGCCAGCACTAGGCTCCATGGCCTGCAAGAGTCCCAGGCAGAGGGAGGCTTCTAGAACAGACAGGGATACAGGAATGGGGAGATGGCAGCGTGAACGTGCCCTTGACCTGGTGCATCACCAGCCTCTTCATGCACAGCCAAGAGTTGCAGAGGGGACCCTGCACCCCTCAATGCCCAGGCCGAGACTCCGGGTTTCACACATGTGCCGCTCTGCCTGCTGGGCTCTTGGAAATGCCAGGGTGGGTTTCTGGCCCACCGATGGTCCTCTTTTTGTGTATAGCCACTTAGCATTGGTTCTTTGCAAAAGACCTACCATATTTTTCTGTGTATAATGCGCTCCCATGTATAATGCGAACCCACGTTTTGGACCCAAATTTTCAGAGGAAAAAAAAAAATCTTTTAATTTTTCAATTCAAATTTTTGTTTGTTTATATTTAGGTACTTGTTCTTTGTATTATAAGGGAATTTTAGCATGTAAGTTTTAACATATTATGGTATGAGAAATTTTATGTAACAAATAATTACCAAATATAACAGAAACAAGTTACAAGAAATTGTAGGTATACGTTTTTTGATGTATAAAAAAACTGATGATGGTATTCTAGGGTATTATTTTCCATATGGATGTCGTTACTGATTTCTAGAGTTATGTTTTTAACTCATAAGCATAAATAAAAGAATTAAAAACATTTACATAGATACAGAATTAGTACTACCCACGTATAATGCGCATCCTTATTTTTCCCTCACACATGTGGGCCAAAAAGTGTGTGTTATACACGGCCAAAGACAGTAAATTATACATTGTATTTTGTTTGTTGGTTGGTTTTGCAGAATTTCTCTTACTCTGGAACATCTGGCCTAAATATGGAGACCCCGGAGACTGGGAGAGTGTTTTATCTCACCACAGGTCCTACAGGCCGTGAGGCCTCTCTCACTCAATGACATCCTAGGCTTGTGTTTCCACCTGTGAAGGTGACTGTCCTTTTTAGCTTTTAATTACTTCCTGGATCTTTAGAGTTTTCTACGTCACTTAAGGGGAGTCGCTCGCTGCCCGGGTTCCACAACTCAGGAAAGCCCATAATAACACCCCCCAGAAGGCCATGGCAATCCTGCCTTCCAGTGCTGTCCCCACCACTGTGCCATCCTCTGGCGCTGCTGGCCTTGGCTTGTCACCTCCAGCTCAGACCTGACAGGGGTTCCCTGGTGCATTGCCCATCTGCACAGACTCCTGCCCTGCCCCCACCCCGTGCTGCAGCCACGGGCCGCCATGCCTGCCGTCTCCTCCACCAGGCCCTCGCCACCCGGCAGACATGCTGGGGTCAGCTGCGTTGCCTCTGCCCCCGGTTCCTCCTGGCACCCTCCCAGGGCTGAGCACACGAGGTCCCCCTTCCGCAAACGCTGGCTGAAGCGAAACCCAGCTGTGGTCGCAGGTTCCTCAGCAGAGGGTTCTTCTGGTTCCCACTCTTAGCCCCCCACCTCCCATCCCTGTCATGGGTCTAGGCTCCCTACTTCGTGGCCCAGGCAGAGTCTTCCCAGGAGGGCCCTGCTTTTGGGGTGTAGGGTGTGACCCCGACACCCATGGGGATGCACTTACCATGCGCTCCTGTGTATAAGGCGCACCCATGTTTTTGGCCTAGACTTTCAGAGGGGAAAAACACCTCTCGTTTTAATTTTTTACTTCAAATTTTTATTTGTTTATATTTACTTGTTTTTTGTATGAAAAGGTATTTTAGCACCTATTTTTAAACATAGTATGGTAAAAGAAATTTTATGTAGTAAATAATCACAAAACATAAGAACAGATACAACATATAAGAAATTTTCTGGATAAAATTTTTTATATTAAAAAAAAATGATTGTATTCCAGGGTATTATTTTGCATACGAATATTATTGATTTCTAGAGTTATGCTTTTAACTCATAAGCGTGAATAAAAGAAAAACATTTACATGGATAGCGAATTAGGACCACCGGTGTATAATGCGCATTCTCTTATTTCCCCCTCACAAATGGGGGCAGAAAGGTGCACGTTACACGTAGTAAAATAGCTGAGTTTAGGACCCAGAGGAAGAACCCCGAAATGTAGGACCCAGAACCTTCTGGCTTTGAAGAGAGAGAGAGAGTGGCTGTGAGGTCTCGAGCTTGGAGCCACCTTGGGAAGCAGTGGTGGCCACTTTGGGGTGGCCCAGCCTCTAGAGGGGTACCCCACCCTGGACTGAGCCCTGGGGTGTGGTCCTAGGGCGTCACAGGGAGGGGAGGTCTTTGGGTGCCCCAGGTGAGGAGGGCAGGGTCAATGCCCTGCATCCCTGCCCTGCACCCCAGCCGAGCTGACCGTGGGAGATTGTCACCTGGACAGCCTGTCCCCTCCCATCTCACTTCCCCTTTGCAGACTCTGGGCCAGAGAGCATGACAGGGAGGATGACAGAAGCTTCTGGAGGCTTGTTGTCCTCACAAAACAAGAGGTGCAGGGGCAGCTGTGCAGTGTGAGGTTTTAGGGCGTCCCCTGGGCCTTCCTCTCTGCGTGACAGCTCCAGCCCGCGGGAGGGGCCAGCAGTTGTGAGTTCTGCTTGCATCAGGAGCACAAAGGTCCCCCAGGGATTTGTGGTTAGGGTCACAGGGTCATCCACAGTGTAAGGGACAGTGGGGAGCAGGGCTATCAGAAGTGAGTGAGGGCACATCACCTGACCAGCACCGGAGATGGGGCTGGGGTGCTGGGGACAAACTCAATGTGGCCCTGTGGGCTGCAGCAAGGCGGGGTGGGGTCCTGTTGGGGAGCAGGAGGGGCAGGGATCTGGGGGTCCCGGTGGAGAGGCCTGTAGGGTGAAAGCTCCAGGGAGCCTATGCGAAGGCCCTGGGTCAGGAGCAAGTTCTCAGACTAAGAGAGGACCCCCTCTTGAGGTGGGTGCCCCACATCCCCACTTGAGGGCAGGGTTAAAAGGGTAGCCTTTAATGGTGCAAGGAAAGCATCCTGGATCCTGGGCTCCGGTCCCATCTCACGGCTTACTGTCACCCCACTGTGACCTCCTGAGTCTCAGAAGTCAGTCAACAGGTGGCAAACACCTGGCACGCGCAGGGACTGCCTGGTGGCCCTGAGAGGAGGCAGTGGGGTCACCCGGGGTGAAAGGGACCGGAAGTGGAACTGGGGCAGGGCTGACTTCCAGGAAGCTGGGCTCTTGGGGGCCCCCAGCTCAGCCCAGCCCGGAGAGGGGCTGCCGGCCCAGGGGCCTTCTCTGTGCCACACCAGCACTGCGCGATTGCTGATAAATGCCTGTCCCAGGAGCCGTGCCCGTGGCACTGGGCACCGCTGTGTCCTAATCTTACTAGCACACTCCTCAGAGCCTCTCCCTCCGCCCAAGTGCCCTCGGGGGACCCTAGGGCTGCTCCTTCACTGTGGGGCTCAGAAGGAGGCCAGGGGACTTAAGGCTGGCATAGAGCACCCCCCAGGCCCCCCCACACACACATGCACACACTGATCAGACTGTGTTGACACCAAGAGAGGCCCGTGTGGTCGGTCCTCATGCTGAGAAATGAAACATTGCTCAACCCCAAGGAGAAACCACAGAAGAAAAAGCATGCGATGTGGCGCAGCTGGGCCCGGGGCTCAGCCTCCATCTGCCATCTGCGTGGGGCTATTAGTGTGAAAGGCAAGAAAGAGGGCTGCTACGGGGCTCTACTCCAGTCCCCCAAAGACCCTCTTCTGACAGGGGGAGAGTGTCGCTGGCTTAGGGAACGTGAGGCTCGAGCTCCTGGAGGCTTTGTCATTGCATTCCGCTCTCTGTGCCAAGGAGGCCGAAGCAGCAGGCAGCCCTGGCCAAGGGAATACCTGCATGGAGGCCCACTACCGCCCAGAGCTGGGGTGCAGGAGCCGAGTGCCCCTGCCCTGTGTGGCCTCCGCTGTTTCCCCACGGGACTCTGCACGAGGGACCCCAGGCTGTTGGGCCACAGAGACCCCACTGGGGAGCCCTCAGGGCCAGCGGTCAGGGGAGAAGCCCCTGCAAAGAGTGCATGCAGAAGTCAGGAGGCGTGGGAAGGAGGCCCCTCATTTCGGCAAAGGAGCTCACTTGTGTCAGCAGCTTGGAGTGGGGGCCGCCACCTTTTTTCCTGGGGATCAAGGGGCCAGGCTACTGAGCAAAGGCCCAGCTCTGGTTCGCTCCTGCCTGAAGGCACTCTGCTCAGTCCCCTGTCTGTCACCTTAGCCTCGGACCCACTCTGCTCTCCTTGGAAGGCAACTTCTCAGGAACCCAGCCCCCCCCCCCCCGGGGGGAGGTGCTGAAGGTGTGTTTAGGGCCGGGCCTCCGTGAAGGGCCAGGAGGTGAGCCCCAGGCTTCTCCCTAGAGGAAAGGCCCCGCCCCAGCACTCCTACCCACCCCCACTTCCTGACCTCTTGGGTGCTGCCAGACCAGCTGTCCCCATTCTCACGCTGCTGCACGCCTGTGCACCTCCTTTCTCAGTCTGCCCAGCCCCACCTCGAGTCCCGGCTGCACCTTGCACACAGATACCCACACTAACATGTACGCACAACCCCCCACCCCTCCCCCACCGCTAAACAGGGCCCTAATCTCAACGCTTGGCCCTCCAGACCAATCCAGAGGCAGCGGTGTCTTTATAACAAAGGCCGAGGTTAGAGCAAAGGCCCACCCACCCACCCTACCTGGGGGACTGGGAGGGAGTTAGCTCTCAGAAGGTTTGCATTTCAAAGAGATACCTCGGGTGTCCCTGCGGGTGGTGACGTTTTACATCTCAAATGGCAGAGAAAGGACTTCTCCTCTAAGAGGGGGCTCAGGGGCTACCTGCTCATCCCCAGGTTTTGACTGGGACGAAGTTCTCGCAGCGGGGAGCTTTCTCGGGCAGGCCCTCAAGGGACTGGAGGGCTCATCCTGGGGACGCGGCCTTGAGCTGTTAGGAGCCACGCCAGCGTTTGCGCAGGTCCCCCAGAGTGTGCGGATGAGGTGAGAGTGGCCAGAATTGTGCTGAGTGTGCAGTTACTAGAGGCCAAGGTGACGGCCGGCTGAGGAGCCAAAGGAGCCTCCTAGGGTTTGGGCAAGGACAGTCTTGGCCACCTGCTGCGGCTGCTGTGTCTGCGGGCCCCTCCCCTGCAGGGGGCGCTGTCCCTGCTGGCTGGTCATCATCTGGGCCCTGTTGACAGGTGTCCCTGCGCAAAGCCTGTGGGGCTGTGGAAAAGAGGCAGGCTAGAAGGTTCTAGACTACAGTGGATGCTTCACCTTCTGCAGCCACGTGGGAATGAGAGCTGGGTAGGCTTGTGGTGGCTATCTTGCACATGAAAGAATCTACTGTGTAGCTAACCCAGGCACCTGTTGTCCTTGAGGCGACCCTGTCACTATTACCTCCTCCCAGTCCCCCTTGCCTTTGCCATGGGAGGTGGAGGTTTGCAGGCCCTCATTTCTGCTCCCCCAGCCCCAGCCCAGCATTTGGCAGGGAGCCGCACACCCAGGCACTCTGACCTCTGTCGGCCGCAGAGCTCGGTCAGGAGGCCCCAACGTGGCCCAGCCGGCCTGACAGCAAGGGGCATGAGAGGGCTCACCAGGTCCAGGCCCCCAGGAGGGCCCTGGGTCGGCGCAGCTTCAGCTCCACTAGCTTTGGGGCCTCGGCTCCAGCAACGTCAGCTACACGAGGTGGAGCCGGTAACAGCGCTGAGCCCCGTTTGGAGGCCCAGACGGCGCGCACGTCCTCGCCGGCTGCCTCCGTGACCCCCACTCTCTTCGCAGGCGCCCGGCGCTACAGGAGGTTCGGAGACCGCGGGAGCCCCGGCTGCGGGAGCAGGGCCGTCCCCGCGCTGATGCCGGGTGGAGGCGGGGAGCGCCGCACGGCAGGCCCAGGTGCTAGGGGACTTGGCGATGTCAAGGGCGGCCGTGAGCAAGGCTGGCCTGTTGCTGGCGATTAAAAGAAAGAAACAAACCGCACAGCTGGGGGGGATCCAGGTGGTTGCCCGGGGGTGGCCGAGCCTCGGGGAGGGGCGGGGCGGGTTTAGAAACCTGCACTTCTGCACTGGGGCCACCACGCGGCCCCTGCCCCAGGGGAGGGGACTGTTGGGGGTTCCAGCTGGTAGATTCTGGCTCCGGAGCTTGCCAGCTGCCCTGGGGCTCTGTCTGCCCTGCCCTGCCTCCTGGCCTGGGCCGAGGACACCACGCTGACCGAGGCCTCAGGCCGCCGCAGCTCCACTCAGAACCACCCCCACCAGGAGTTTTAACTTTCGTTATCGTGCTTCCTCCTCAAACCCCCAGTGGTTTGAGCAGTTTTAATCCCATTTTCCAAATCCAGAAGCTTCGGTTCACAGAAGTTGCACAATTTACCCAGTGATGAGGAAGGTTATGTATCCCACCCCAGAGTCCTCCAGGAGGCTGACCAGGACACCACCCTGAGCTTCCCAGGCCTGTTGGATCCAAAATACCTCAGAGAAGTGAGCCAGAGGTGCCTGGACCCCATGCACGTACTCTCAGAGAAGGGGGACTCTAGCCCCATACCCAATGGCCTGTGTGGGACACCCTACAACCTCTAAGGCAAGTCCTGCCCTCTTTTGCACCTCTGGGGCCAAGACCCCAATTCTCTCCCCAAGGCTGCTGCCTAGGCCAGGGAGCCCCCCTCCCCTGACATCCCCTGGGCGGGTGACTCTTCTTTGCTGTTTGGGCCACACGGGTGATCTGGAATGTTCTCTCCAGGACACAGCTGTTCTGAGCCTGTGTCCAGGACACTGACGAGAAAGCATGTGTGCACAGCTCCTCCAACCTTTTGGAGAGAGGACCTCACACCAGTGTGTTCAGGGGAACAGGCCTCCATTCTAGTGGTCCCCAACCTTTTCCCACTTGTGCACCCTTTTTAAACTCTTTTCTATAAATTGTACCCCTTGTTTTTAAAAATAGCTGTTTTTAAATACACTTTTTGGAAATGAGGTCAAAAGTTAGGAAAGAAAAACTGCGATACTCAAAGTACAAGCCACAGATTTAATTTTAAAATATTCGTAACACAGTTAAATATTCATAACGATGATCAAGTATTTAAACATTAAATAAAAAACTATTTGAAAAGAATCACAATGAAAGACAACGCACTGACTTTTACTCAGTCAATAACTAAGCTGATCAAACAATCTGGCTACAGATGTATCTGTATGTTTGGGGAAGTTCTAGAAACATTGCAAACGGATTGCTCTGAAACTGTGTAATGATTGGTAGAAGAGCGGTTTGGGGGAGGGTTCGTACCCTCGCCCTCACCAATCATCATTCACTATTGTGATCTCATTTTGAAGTGTCTCCATGGACAGTGATTCAAACTTAACACTTATTGTTGTATAAGTAACGTTTTACATTTTTTTACTTCACTTGTTTTTTTGCGATGACTGACTATTTTTGGCGTACCCCTGAGCAGCCCAGCATGTACCCCCTGGGGGTACGCATACCAACACTGGGGAACCCATGATGTACTGTTTTTGCTATCTTTACTGGGAGTTTCAGAAGGTCTTTCTAAAACAAACAAACAAGGGAGGGTATGTTGGGCCCTCCCCCTGCAGGGCAACAGTTCAGGGTTTGCAGAACTGCCCCGGGCCTGTCCCTGCTGGGTGGCTCCTGGTGGCTGTGAGTCCCCGGCAGATGCCACCCCAATCCTGGGACAGGAGGCCAGGCCCCTGCAGGGCCCCACGAGCCAGGTGTGTGAGGGTGCATGCTTTCTTGGCCCTGTTCCTCACTGTACCCCACAGGAAACAGGTGGGCATACTCAGGGGGCGGTATGCCCCAAGAGCATCTGCAGGTGGGGGTGCAGGGGACAAAGGAACACATTACGTTGCTCCTGGGGCTACCATAGTTGGCAGGTGCTGGTGTGGACTGCAGCCCCTTCCTCTGTCAGCACCTCCTGTCAGAGGGGCAGGGGTCCCTTGTGGCCGGCCGCCTCACCCCTGCTTCTCAGAGATGGGAGGCCTGAAGCCTGGAGACCACACATTCGCTCCTGCCTCCAGGTCTGTTTCCAAAGGAACAAGGTGGAAGCATTTTTATCCCCTTACCTGGTTCTAGAATTTCCTTCTGGAAGGAGTGAGGGTCTGGGATAGGTGTCCGGAGGGCTGGCCTGGGAGGCTGGTGTGGGAGTGGGACACGAGTGTTCAGTGTGAGCGTCTGCAGGCGTGGGAGCCCCAGCTCATCCTTTCTGGGGGTGTCACGTAAGAAGGGAGGAGGGCAGGACTGGGCAGAGAGACAGAAGGACCCTGGAGGCTATTGTACCTGAGGCCTCAAGGGACCCTGCAGAGCCTGGGGCCTGGGGCTATCCCAGATGGAGGGGCCCTGGGGGCATCATCTTAGGTTCTGTGCCCAGCAGGTGGGGAAGGTTCTGGTCTGGGGGGAATGTGGCACCCCTACCACAGTGTGGCTGCTGGGGGTCAGGTAGGGACGCTGCCAGGGACAAAAGCTTGACCTAGGCCCCCTGGTTTTACAACAGCCACCCCCCCCCCCCAGGAGGGCCCCTACCTCTCCATTCACCTTGGAATGGCAGGAGAAAGGCCCTTGCTGACAGAGCCTGCTCGATGGGTGGGCGACTCATACAGCCACCCAAGGGCGGGCCGTGCTGGGGGTCCCTGCCCTGCACTCAGCATCTAGACTTCCTTCCTCGATTTCTCCTTGAGTCTGTGTCTCGTAAGTGAATTCTGTGGGCAGGAAGCATGTGTGTGAGGGGCCCGCCGCCAGCTGCCTCCCCGGTACGTGTTCTCAGCTGCCCACGCCCCGTGCAGTGCTCACTGACCTTGTCACCTGGCTGGGGGACCAGGAAGTGTGTGTGTGGGGGGGAGGGGTGTCAGGCACAACACCCCACACACTGACCGGCAGGGCACAGCCCTGGGCACCTGCGCTCGCCCACAAGTGCCCCTGAGCCCGAAGGAGTCCCATAGTGAATGGAAACTTTTAAGAACCGTGACAGGTAGGAAGAGAGACCTTGGAAGACAGGAAAACGTGTTGCCTCTGCTTCTTGAACCAGGGGCCCTGCATTTACATTTTGCACTGAACCCCGAAAACCCCGCAGCCTGCGGGGCTCTCAGGCTCCCCCCACCCCCCTACATTTTCTCTCCACTGTAAATCCAAGCGCAGTCTGCAAGCCACCAGATGTGACCAGCACGCTCCCACCAGTGGCCGGTGGCTCTCAGCTGGTTTCCACTGTTACCTTCATCAGCGGGCCCCCACTCCGTGCCCCAAACCTACAAGTGAGTCCAGGGCCCAGTCCGTGTCACTTGCGGGAGGACTTGTGTGTCCTTCCACGACATGGGAGACTCGGGAGACCTGTTAGGGACCACAGCCACATTCCACCCTGCCAGCCCAGTTGCTGCAGTCCCAGCGGTGACCAGATTGGCACTGACATCCCATGCAGTCCCCGCCACGGCCCAGACATGCTGTCATGGCCTCAGGGGTCAGCTCAGAGGATGTCTGATTATCACCTATTCCCCCTGTGGAACTGTGTGTTTGGAGTTCATTCTTTATGTGTTCTTTCCCCTTGGGGTGTGACAAATGCATCTGAGCCCCGAGCACCAGAAAGCCAAGCAGAGCTGTGTGACTGGAGCTCAGGGGTTCCCCACAGACTCCCTTCCCCCAGCACAAGGAACTTTCTGGAAGGCCCTGGGGACCTATTTGCACCTTTTGTGTGGGTGGGAGCTTGCGTTTATAGAGGCCTCCCAGCAGCTCTTTGCAGAGAGAAGGCAGGGCCAAGTGGGTGCCCAGCAACAGCTGGGCACGTGCTCCAGATGACACACGTGGCAGGGATGGGGTGGTGGGGGGCAGCCCTCCACTGCCCCCCACCCCCCGGGGGAGCCGCCTCCTCCATAATCCCTCTCTGGCTCCCGGGGAGGGTAGGAGAACACAGCACGATTGTCACAGATCACGTGCTGGGGAGAGAGCCCCACAGACCTGAGGCCGGGGAGAAGGGGGGCGATGAAAACAGCCCTTTGTGTGGGGCCTCGTGGGGCGCACACTGGGCTTGTGTTTCTTGCTCTGTGACAATTGGGTGAAACTTTAGACTGGGCATCAATTATTCAGATTTTTTCCCGTCCTGCCCGCACGCTGAGAGCAAAACACTGAAAAGCTAAGGTACCCAGTTCCAGGAGGGAGGCTGGAGGACTTCAGACACCGGGGCTGGGGGCCCGAGACCCCTGCACCCCAGGTCTTGGCTGCTCACCCCATCAGATCTGACCTTCCCCCACCACCACCATCCAGACAGCTCTTCAGGCTTTCCTGGGCATTGGGGTGGCTTGAACCCCTGAAAGCATTACTCACTCCATTTTCAGGCAGAAAGTACAGTGCAGGGAACCCTCTGTCACTCAAGGAGCTCAGGCCCCTCCCCCAGGCTCCCCAGGCTCTGACATCCTCTGGCTGCTCTGCGTCACCGCCTCTCCAATGCCTGCTCGGGCCTCTCCTGCAGTGCCACCCAAACACTGCTGTCACCCCCTTTATAATATGAATATCTAAAGCCATCAGTTTCCCTCTAAACACGCTTCGCAGCATTCTGAGATTCGTGATGGGCTGTAGTTTCTCCGTCGTCCCATTCCAGTTGGTCAGAGCACATTCCCTGCGGTGTTTGCAACCCTCTTTAATGTCCTGAGATTTGTTTTACGATCCGGCTTACGGTCTGTCTTGGTGCATGCCCCCGTGCCGTGAAAATAACGTGTCTTCTGTGGGATGAAACGCCCATTAGGTCCAGCCGTTGAAGGCTCCCGTGCTCTTACTGATTTTCTGCGTGTCGTGTGCTGACATCTCCCTCGCGTTGGTCTGTTTCTCTTTTCGGTTCTATCAGGTTTTGCCTGGTGCATTTTGAAGCCGATTTTCTGTGTGTGATTGCAATTAAGATGGCGTCTCCGTCGGCTCCGGCTGCTATAACGTGAGCTTGGACTGGGGGGCTTGAACAGCAGAAATTTATTCTGGAGGTTGAGAAGTTCAAGATCAAGGTCAAACAGGGTTTGGTTTCTGGCCAAGCCTCTCTCCTAGGCTTGCAAATGGTGCCTTCTTAGGTGTCTTTACCTAGTCTGTCCTCTGTGCACACAAAGGGAGAGAGGGAACTCTAGGCCCGTCTCTCTGTCTGTCTGTCTGTCTGTCTGCCTCTTTGGAAAAAATACCAGTCCTAATGGATTAGGTCCCTACCCTTATGAGCTCATTTAACCTTAATTGCCTCCTAAGGACCCTATTTCTGGATACAGTCACACTGGAAGGTTAGGGCTTCAACATCAGTTTTGGGGGAATACATTTCAGTCCATGGTAGATGATTATGTCTTTGTGATGAATGGATACTTTTCGTAATATGAAATGCCTTATTTCTAGTGATATTCCTTTTTCTGAAGTCTACTCTATCTGATATTAATGAAGCAATTCATATTATCTATGACTAGAGATTGTACGGTACATATTTTCCCATCCTCTTACTGTTTACTTTTCTGAGATTCATATAGAAAGCACATCTCTTACAGAAAACGTATTTTCAGGGTGGATTTTAAATTCAGTACAATGTTCTCTGCCTTTTAATTGAGTTCATTTTTAAAAAATCATTGATATGGTTGGCTTTAAATTTGCCGTCTGGCTGTATTTCTTCTTTTTGTCCATTTATTCCTTTCTTTCTCTTTTCCTGCCTTGTTTTGTATTGTGTATTTTTAAATATTCCATTTATATCTCCTCTGTTGGCTTCCTAGCTATACCTAGTAAGAGTATCTTCGTCTTTGTATTAGTTGCTTTGGATTTACAATATTTATCAAATAGTATACTTGCTCACATAAGATGTAAACCTTAAAATCCTACACTTTCCCCTCCTCTTCCCCACCCTCTTGTTATCAGATACATTACTCCGACATAAGTAACAGATCCCCAGAGTAATAATATTTTCATTTGGTTCTTGTTTATAGCTTGTCTTTCTTTGCTGAAACTTCCCATCTTCCCTTTCATCTCAGCAGTTTCCTCTTACTTATTAAAGAGTGGGGATAGTAGCAGCTTTCATCTTCATAACTCCAACATTGGTGTCTTTTCAGGGTTCATGTCTTTTGATTGTCCTTTTCTCGGGGGTTGAGATTTTTCTGGTTCTTCAAGTTCAAGGCGTTTTGCATGATAGCCTGGACTTGTTCAATACCACATCAGGAGACTTGTCTTGTTGATATCCTAAAGAGAATGTTGATATTTTTGATTGAACAGGCTACAGACCTATTTAGGGTCAGATTGCCAATCCTGACCTACCTTCTGTGGGCTGTTTGGATCACTGATGTGCCCTCCACGAGCCCGTCTAGGGTCTGGGTGGTGGTCTGCCTTTGACCTCAATTCTCCAAGCCTGTGGTATGTCATTCAGGGGCAGATCCATGCACCTGCAGCTCGGAGGCCCACCCAGGAGTTCATGCATCGCGTTGGGGGATTATTCCATTGCGTTTCTTTCTCTCCACCATCTCCCCTGGAGCCTCCTTTCCTCATCTGGTGGCCAGCAAGCCAGGGCTTTAATTTCCCCCTCTGTTGCACGTGTCCCATGCCTGGGACGTGATCCAGGGCCAATCTACAGGAGAGCACAGCGACAGAAAAAACAATGAGACTCTGTCGCACACTCTCGGTACCCACCACGACTTCCTGGTCAGAGCAAAGGTTTCCCCTCCATGAGAGCTTTAGGCATTGTCTAACGGGGCCAGAATGAAGAAAAAGTAATTGGGCCACCTGCCCCTGACTTGGTGGCACTTCCAATTCCGGCCTTGCTCCCCTATCTGCTGACCATTTCCTTTTCAGAGTGTCCAGATCACTGTCCAGGAATCATGGTTTCAGTCAACGGAGGGACAGGGTGAAATGTACTTGTTCTGTCCGGCCCGGGTCAGGAACCTTTACCCAGTGACTTCGTCATTTCAGATGTCGTGTATTTCCAGTCTCACAATTTCCCTTTGTTTCTGTCTTTGCGTGGTTTCAATGTCTCCCTTCATTATGCTTTCATTTTGCTTTAAATCCTTGGATTTATGACTGCTAGTTCTAGCATCCCATTTAGTGCTTGGTCTGTTGCTGTGAACTCATTTCCCTCTTGGTCATGGGTTATATTTCCCCACCTTTTTGCATGTCCAGTCATTTTTATTAAATCCTGGGCCATTAGATTGTGGAGCGTTTGGATATCGTTGTCTTCCTTAAGGAGCGTTGTGTTTTGTTCTGATGAGAACTTAATTCCTTCGTGCATCAGCTGAACCTTTCAAGATTTGTTCTTAAATTTTATCTGGAATCGTTTCAGCCTTATTCTTAATGCGGGGCCTCTCTGGGGCCTCTCTGGAAGTAATTGGGTGTTCAGTGAGGATGCTCCTCCCTGACTGCTCTGAATGGCCATGCATCCCAACCCCGTGTGAGCTCCAGTAACTACAGAACCGACAATTCTTCGTCCAGCCCCCAACTAAAGACTCATTGGGACCCTATGTAGATTTCTGGGCCCCCACTTGTTTTTTTAACCTGGAACCCTCCTATTCAATTCTTTACCCCACAAAGTCCAGCCTCCCCAAACCAATCTTTGGGTCCTCAGCTCAACAGAACTGCTATTCTCTGCTGGTGACCCCTCTCTGCCCGAGGGGCCAGTAAATGCCTACAGGCGAGAAGCTCGTAGGTTACAGGGCTCATGTTATTTCTCGAGCTTCTCAGAGAGATGTCATCCCTGTACTGCCTATTGTCCAATGCCTACAAATAGCCGTTTTATATGTTCCCACCCCCCACCCCGGCCCCCAGTTTTCGACTGTTTACAGAAGCAGGGCTAGTCTGCCCATTGCCCGTCATATGCAGAAGTGAAAGCCTGTTTATTTCCATCAGAAGTATCGAATTATCTGACTGCTTTGACATCATGTAGACAAAGCTCTAACCAGCTTTTTAAAACGTGAAAGCCAAAGGAGACAGCCTCCAAAATTTAACTGGTGCCGTTTTTACAGGGTTGGATCGCATTTTAGGATACATTTCTGGCATACTCGTTTCCACGCGGAGGTGTCTCATGGAAACTCAGGGAAGCTTCTAATTAGAAAAAAGCAGCCATGCCCCAAGAAACTGCTCTAGAATAGTATTTGCATAGGGGACTGAGAACAAACGTGAATGCCTCGTTGTTATTACAAACGTTTTAGTTATGTGTCATTGAATAATTAGAATATCACAGCAAGCCACAGAGAAATGAAGGAATCACCCACAGTCCACCTCGTTTAGCAATCGTCACCCTCATTATTGTAGTGACCAAGCAGGACTACCCTATCATCCATATGTTTGCACAAATAGTTCTACATGGCCATTCACTTGTGCAGACATCGTCCTTGAGGTTCCCATGAAAGATGGAAGAAATTAGGGAGAAGATTGCCAACAGTGCAAATATTTGTGCATCGAGACTGGGGGAACTGACGGCCACCAAGAACGGAGGTCATCGGGGATGGCACAGGAGGTCTCTTGTTCTGCCTGCACATGTGGGGAGGCACGGAGAGAATCAATCCAGAGTCCTGTCAGCCCCACCCCCACCCCACCTCCCGAGGAGGCTGGAGGGCCGACAGGGACACCTAGGGACCATCTGTCCCAGTAGTCCGTAGAACCCTCTGGATTCCCTCATTCGCAATAAATTTATGTCTATGATGCAATAATTTTATACTAGTTTCCCTTAAAAAGTAATGATGTGAAGAGGGTTAAAATAAGTCACAAATTCAAGAAAGCTCTGTCGCACGGATCACTTTATACAGGCAAGCGACAGAAAGACGGGATAATTGTACTACGACACTTTAGACGAAGGCTGGCTACTGTGAAGAAGTTTAATTATTTAAACTTGACCTTCTTGGCAGCCAGGGCCAAAGAAAAAAACGAGAATGAAGTGTATTGCTATCTCCTACCATTCCACGACCCCTTATCAGAAACTCCTGGGGGAGGATGCTTTTCTGAATTCAGAAAATTTGGCTTTTAGCCCCGTGGTAAGGTGCATGCACAGTATTTTAAGTAACATCCTACCAGGATTTGGGCAGCAACCCCGGACCGGACCGAGCGCCGTGGGGTTTCTGTGGTGAAATATGTAAATATTCTGAGACTTTAATTATCCTGAGAGCTGATGGGGGCAGGGTTTGCCACACCCTACTTATGGAAAAAGTCTTGGTGTTCAGAAATATTTAGACAGAAGAGACTGCGGGCCTGTAATAGAAGCTGTTGATTAGTGTCTGGGGAGAGAATTTCCTCGTTTGGAAATCTGACACCCCGTGGGCCCTACAGGTGTCGCACAACAAAGCAGGCCGGTTCACCAGGACCTCTCACAGAAATGCTTTGTTTCAGCAAACTCTATGGGACACCACTGGACGCGTCTGAACTGCCTCCAGCACGTGGAGAGGGTGTGGGGAGGGCAGGGCCTGGCCATGGTGAAGGTGACCTCCATCCACCCTTAGGGACACGGTGTGGGGGGTGCAGAGGGGGACACGGAGGCGCTGATGGGGAGGACCGAGGACACTTTGCAGGGAGCAGGGTGCAGGGCTAGCTGCAGGGTGCTTTCAGCTGCAAGTAACGGAGACGCAGATTCAAGCTAGACAGAACAGCGAGACAGACCACCTGGTGGCGGGAAGGACAGCAGCGGGGACATATGCTGGGCTGGGCGCCCCCTCAAGGTGTGGCCTCAAGCTCAGCTGATATTAGACTTCACCGACATGATGAAGTCTGTTTTATCAGGGAGGGACCAGGGATTCCCAGTAGACATTTGCTCAGGTTCAATGGCAGGACAGGTCCCCAGCTCCGCAACCATGGGAATGAGGGACTTCCAGGTCCCTGGGGCCTGCTGCATGGCTGTGGGTGGGCATGTCCCCTGGGCCTGCAAACCTCTCACCCATGGGGAGAGGCACAGTGGGAGGAAGGTTCTGGTACAGCTTTCTTTGTTTTTGCAGGTGCTGGGTGTGACAGAGATGTTGGGAGGACTCCAGAGGGACACCCTAGGGTTTGGTCAGGGCCAGGAGGAGGATGGTGGCCCCGTCACCAAGATGGGGCCTTGCCAAGCCACCGTCAGAGGTGCATGCTGTTGAGATTCACATGGGATCTTTGCAAGTACTTCTTGAATGACGTAATATTCCATTGCATAGAGTAGGGGTGCCCAACCTTGTGGCTTCCCTTGGGCCCCACATCCAATATACTCACACTAACAATAGCTGATGAGCTTAGGAGAGAAAAAGTCCATGAATTATTTTCATGGTGTTTTAAGCAAGTTTATGAATGTGTGTTGGGCCGCATTCAAAGCCGTCCTGGGTTGGACAAGCTTGGTGTAGAAGACGCCCCAGTCCATTAGCCATCCCCCCATCATTCCAGAGATTGGGAAGGACAGGACAACGATGGTGGATGTGAGCACCGGGTCCGGGAAAGACACTCCACGTGTCTGTTTGGGGCAGGGAAGGGACGGGAGTGTGTGGGTGTCCCATGGTGCACCCCTGACAGAGACAACCCCCTGGCCCAACTCTGCACCTCAGAGCCCCTTGCAGGGACAAGGGGCTGGTGACAGAGAGTCAAGCACACCGTGGACCAGAGGCTGCCTCTTTGTGTTTTTCTTGTCCCCACGGTCCCCCTAAGACCCTGCCTACCCAGGCTGCTGCTGCTTAGGGTCAAATACAAGGATGTAGAAGACGGTGTTGGGCACACCCGGCTGGCCCCCGCCATGGGCACCCCGACGAGAAGGGCCTGCAGGGCGCCCTGGCACCCCGGGCCCCTCAGCCTGCCAGCACAGAGCCCTGTGGCCTCAGATAAAACGAGAAAACGCGGACAGCCTGGTCCGTGTCTGTAAAGCCGATTGTACGTGGATGTTTTAATGTCACTTTTCGGGCGGATGTCCAGCATCTTTATTGATGCTCGGTAGAAGTCGTTCGGTGGCAATGCCCTTGATCGACAGAAGGAAAAACTGGCAACTCTGTTTTCATCTCCTTTTAAAAAAAAAAATAACAAAACTGGTTCACGGAGCCCTCAAACACCGCTGCCACCACCGAGCTCGCTGGGGCCTCGCGTCGGCCAGCAGGGCCGGCCCCTGGCATGCAGGACGCTCCTGTTTCTAGAAGCTGACACTGGGGTCGGGGTAGGGCCTCTCCTCGGCCTGGGGCCTTCTCCCCTGTGGACCAGGGACTGTCGGGGCTCCTAGCGATGAAGTGTGTACCCCGGCCTCCCTTCCATGGCTTCCGCAAGGCGTGGGTCCCCTGCAGGCCAGTGTCAGGGCCCAGGTGTGTAGCTTGGTTCTCAGGAGCAACCCCTGTGACCCTGGGCTGGAGGACCCCACCTGAGCAGGCAGATGGGGATGCCCGTGGGGGTGGCTGCTCTCGTGGACAGGAGGGGACAGCTCATCTGCCACAACTTCCCAGCTGTGAGGTCCCCCTGGGATCCCGCAGCCACGTGGGCCCACAGGGACTCCATTGCTCTCCAGACCTACCAGGAGATGTATGTCATCAGGCCCGACGGGGGTCCCCACAGATGAGGCCATTGGAGGGCGGGGTTGGAGGCAGGGGTTCTCCCCAAAAAGGCCTAACAGCAAAACTGCTTTTCATTGCCAAATGCCTGAGAGCAAATGCAGGGGGTGTGTCTGGCTTGGTTCTTCTCAAATGCTATGGTCGGGCGTCCAGGTTAATTGGAGAAGGAGAGATACTGTCCCTTATGCTCGTTTCCTTTTCACATGGGATTTGCCCCACGATTTTTCAAAAATTCCATGAGGCCTTCCTTCTTGGGCCTGATTCTCCTAAGGATTTGGATATTACCGTATTTTGCCGTGTATACTGCACACTTTTTGTAAGGGAAAAATAAGGCTGTGCATTAGGCATGGCTAGTATTCATTCCATATCTATGTAAGTGTTTTTAAAATTCTTTTATTTATGCTGATGAGTTAAAAATGTCACTCTAGAAATGTACACAATTAAAGACTTTTTTCCTTGAAAGTTTGGGCCAAAAACTTGGGTGCGCATTATACACAGCGGTGCAAAATACGGTAAGTGAACAAAGTCACACAGAAAGCATTTACTGCACTGTGATCCCGGAGAGGTGGGATCACTGGGGTCTCCCGTGGGAGGTGGAGGCAGCCAGGCCACTGGGGGGCCAGCGGGCTGTGTGCTGGGCACTGAGCAGACAGGGGGCAGTGTGGGGACAGGCCCTTGACCCACATTGAGGCAGCTGGGCCGTGAGCCATGATAGCCTGGTGTCCTCGGTGGGAGGGCTCCCTGCTTGGTCCCCAATCCAGAGTTGAGGGGTCACAGGCCTATTTCTGGGCTTTGCTGCTGTGAGGTGGCAGGGCTTTCTCACGAGTGGGGAAGCCTCCAACACCTGTCCCCCTATAGAGAAAGGCAAACTTAGAAGGCCCTTTGGACATAGCGGGGAGATAGGAGCTGTGTGGGGGTCAGGGCGGGTAGAAGAGATGAAGAAATGGAGGAAGTTCTATGAGACTGGCTGGATAAGCTGAATTGCGAGTATCCAGCTGAGCAGAGAGGGGTCTGAGCCCTCTCCCAGCGCCCCTGAATCTCAGACAGGGCCACTGAGGCCAGGGGAGGTCGACCCGGAAGGGTCCACAGGAGCACGCGAAGGGGCGGTATTTGTGGCGAAAGAAACCTCATCTTTTAACAGTTCAACCTAAAATGGAGCCTGATATCTAAGCGACAGATGCTTCATTTCCCACAGTGTTTCTGCCGTCAGGCTGGGCCAGATAAGCTGGGTTGCATGGAGGGGGTTTGGAGTTGGTGTAACAGCAGAAAGAGACCACACCCCAAGCACGACCATGGCAACCGTGGCCCCTAAGCCAGGCCCACAGGAGTCGCCGTGCCCAGATGTGGGGTTACGCCAACACCCAGAGCCCTCATGGCCAGGCCCCGCTACCTACAAGAGGGGTGTCAGGGTCTGACTGCACGTAGCAGGAAGGGGGATGCGGCAGGGGACCTCAAGCTCCTCCAAAGCCTTGTCACTCAAAACCAATGGCCCCACAGAATCGCTTGTCGGGAGATGAAACTGCCCCTCCGTGAACAGTGTTCACGCCACGGCAGGGCCTCACCAACAACTGAGAACAAATGAGACCCCAGAGGGCAGCTTACAAAGCCGCCTGCACAAGATGTCCCTGTGCCTACAATGTCATGTGGGTTTCCCATGCTTTAAAGTCGTCACTGAGTGTGGCTCACCCTCCCTGCCCTCCCCCTAACAGAGTTTGAGAGCTGAGCTGTTGGGGACCCCAAGCCCTGGCCCCAAGTGGGGTCCAGAAGAAGTGGGGACCAGTGCAGAGGCCCCTGACAGGACATCAGCAAGACTGCAGTGAAGGGGACACAGGGAGGCTGGCCCCCCAACCAGGTACCTAGAGACCCTTCTGGAGGCAGGAAGCTCATGCAGCCACCCCTCTGGCCCCTTCGCTCCAGGAGGAGCCCCTATCCTGCGCTGCCCCTGCCCCCTGTATTGACCTACAAGGCCAGACTCAGGGGGAATGGAGCCCTGTGTGGCCTGGGCCCACGTGGCTGCCTCTGGGCTGGAGTCACTACACCTATAGGTCAAAGGTCACCTACTGCCCTTCCCAGAAGGCCCAGGCCTGGGAGGTGCTGAGCAGAGGCATGTGTCCCATGCTTGGTTGGTTTGGGTCCCTGGGGCAAGGCCAGTGGTCCTCAGGTGGTATCTTGCAGAGGTTGAGGGGGACGGGATGGTAGAAGGACTTTGCAGCCAGTGTCAAAGCTGGACATTCTGGGGGCATGGTGGGGGGAGCAGGATGTTCTAGGGGTGCAGGGGGATGGGGACGACGGGTTTGGAAGGCCGCTGCACAGCACCTGGTGGCACTCGCACTGAGGGTCCAGTGGGCAGTGTGACTAGGCCACCCTCCGGCTCCAAGGAAATGCAACCTGCCTTCTTCCTCGTTACTTATTTATCGTGAAGACGCTCCAGTGACAGAAATTCCAGTGACAGAAATTCGGGGCTGCACAGAGCCATCTGTAATGAGGGCAAAAGGGGACAGAAAAGGGACGAAACAGTCCCTCTGGACCTTTGTGTCTTAGAGCCTCGCACCATCTCTGAAGCCTGGGGCCACTCTTGCACCCCATCTCTCCCACTGGGCACCGTGGCACACAGAGTCCCACGGGGTCACTGAGGCCAGGGGACCAAAGCACTGTGCCCACGTGCACGCGCAGGATTATAGAGGTGCCACCGGGAAGCCACCCTGCTGGGGGCCTGTAGCCAAGTCCTGTGCCTGTGGCACTGCCAGCCGTCTGATAACTACAGCTGCCAGCTGTTGCCATGGTGACTGGTGGTGTGGTCCCATCCTTGCTGCGTGTGCCACCTCACCCCTAGACAGTCCGTTTCCACAGGAGATAATCTCCATCTGCAGGAGTGTGTGTGACCACCACCCTACCTGACACCCTCTCCTTCTTCCCTGGGCCCAGTGGCCCCAGACCCCTGTGACGCTTGGCCCCATAGGAACCCTGACACGGCTGCCAGGGGGCTTGTCCCCTCCCAGCTTGGTCCTGTGCAGTCAGTCCCCAGTGTTGGTACACGGGGACACCCTCATTCCTGTTCCATAGGCTGATCAGACGTCCCGTTTGAAAGAATCCTTTTCTGTTGGTGGTTCCCTGGCTGGGAATCGAACCCAGGCCACGGCATGGAGAGCCCCGAAGCCTTAGCCACTACACCACCAGGGAACCCCTCCAGACGTCCCGTTTGAAACAGGACAGAAAACAATGGTACTGTCCCGTGTCAAGCAAGACGTCTGGCCATCCTCCTGACACCAGTGAGACCAGGCTGACTGTAAGTACCATTTGAAACCGGACAAGTACCACTGTTTTCTGTCCCATTTAAAATGGGACGTCTGGTCAGCCTACGGTTTCGACAGGAAGTTCTATGATATGGGTGGTTGGACCAGACCCACTCACCAATCCCTATTGATGGACAGTGTGGCCATCGCCAGTGTCCGGCTGCTACCAACACATCTGCAAAGAATAACCTGGACCATGCATCCTTCTGGGCGTGTGGGGCTATTTGTAGGATGACCTCGTGGAGTGTCAGGGCTGGGAATTGAGGGTTGCACTCCTGAGCTTGGTGGACATTGCCCCATAGCTGTGCGACAGCGGCAGCCATCGCGGGCCTGGCGTGTGTCAGGCTCAGAACCCAGGATTTCACCTGCATTATCTTGTCTCATCTTGCCACACCTGGGAAAGAGGCTACTCCCATCCGCGTTTTGCAGGTGTTTTGCAGGTGAGGAAAGCCAGGCTGGTGTGTAGGGGCTGGAACGGTGCCTGAGGCGGTTGGTCTGGGGCCTGGGCCCTTCCCTTAGTCACACAGGCCCAGGACACCATGGATGGGGTCCTCCTGCCACCAGCCAGCCTTCACCTCGGGCTCTTGGCACCTGCAGTCCATCTGCCTACAAGGCTGTCCACTGCAGACTGTCCCCGGCCTGGCAGGCTCAGAGGGGCCTCGCCCCAGCTGCCCGGCCTCATTCTTCGTGGCCTGCTGCACCATTCAAGGCCCCTTGCACAATTCGAGGTGACATCCTCTTGCCTCCGCTTCTTTTCTCTGGTCCTGTCACCCCCTGGCTGAGCTGACCCCCCCAACCCCCCCGCCCCAGAGAGTGGTCTCGGGCTGGCACAGTGCCCAGCAGTGCTCCCTAAGCCTGACTGGGGGGACAGTGGGCCGGGCTGGGCCCGCTCTGGGGCAGGGACCCACCCTGTGTGGAAGGCCTTTCCTCATCTGCATCACAAACGGTTAGCTTAGGCGGGAGGGGAGCGCGCTCTGGACCGCCTCCTGCGTTTGCATAACAAAAGCGATTGCTCAAGGCCTCGCGGCCACGCTCCGCGGCCTTGGGAACAGTTCCCCAGCGCAGGTCGTCCAGAGAGCCACAGCCGCCTGGCTGACAAAAGCCACATTGTGGGGCCGGTGGCAGCTGCCAGCATCTGCTCCCTGCACCACCACCCGAGGAACGCGAGGCTCCGCGGGGCAAACCCTGCCCAGACCTCACCCAGAACAGGGCCGGGGGACAGGTCTGAGCGGGCCTGATGAAACGAGGTTCTCCAGGTCACTTGGTGACTAAAGGTGACTCTAGACTTGAAGGAGGGAAGAAAACAGCTGTGGCACATGGTGGGCGCCACACGTACGCTGGAGCATTCCGCTATTTGATGCTCTGCTCACACCAGGTGTTTTCAGATGGAGAAGCAGGCTCAGAGAGGTTCATGAATTGGACCGGTGTCACACAGCAGAGCTGAGGTTCAAAAGACCCAGCCTTTCAGGGTCTGCTCCTCTCAGCCCCTCCTTCCCCTTCCCTTTCCCCTTCCCCTCTCTGAGCACCCCCCTGAGAGTCCCCCTGCAGGCTCCTGCCTTCTGGGGTTCAGCTCCATCCCCTTAGGGCACAGGAGAGATTCTGGATCCTAGCAACGCCCTACCCATCCCCCAGTCAGTGCTAAGGTGGGCAGTTTCCATAGGAAGACACACGCGGGGTATGTTTTGGGTGATAGAGTGACATTCCGGGGACAGAAATCTCAATTTGGTTGCAGGTCAGTGAGATGTAAGTGCTGAGCGTATCCTCTCTCAGAGCCTTGGTGCACCCTGATAATGTGTCTTTAGGGGCCTCTGCAACAGAGAAGGGGAGAGCACCCTAAAATCCCTGACTTTCCCAGCCTCCTTTCCGCAGGATGGCCTTGGGCTGTCAGCACTGTCCTCAAACACCGTGGGCACAGCAGAGGGCCCAACAGCTCCTGCTTTTCTGCACCATCTAGAACTGTCTGTGTTGCCGGCATAAGCTTGAAGCGGCTGTAGGCAGGAGTGTGTCTGGATGACAGTCCTTGAATCAAACCCTCTCAGTCCAGGATCACAGTGACACCTGGGCCGATAAAGGTCTTTCACCCATTTCCTGTCGGCCCTGAGACTACCCGCTGGTGTCACTAGCGGCTGCAGGTTTCCCCGAGATAACGTGCACGGATCACAGTCCCCACCTCACTCCCAAAGCTTGCCGCGACATATCTCTCTCTTATTATTTTCACATCGCTCTAGTGTATCCATAGTCTTTGGAAACAAATGAGACAAATGACATCATTCTATCATAGCATTCTGGTTTTAATCATGGTATTTCCATTTATAAAATATAGTAATTCCTGATTGCTAAAAATGGCAAATCCTAGAAAACGTAGCATTCCTACGCGTGACAAAAATAATTAAATACTTGCTGAGCATCACATACATTTCTGTTGCATTAGGATTAGAAACAAGTTCTGTTTAGAAGTCGCTCCAAGAACAGTTTTTACGTTTTATTTTCACCATGAAAGCCAGTCAGGTTTGCTCTGGCCCCAAAGAGCGTGTTTACATAAAATGAAATGAACACGGCCCCGAGCTTCACGTTTTTTTTTTTTCTAAATGGGAAATGGGTTAAGGGGGACACTTCAAGGAGACAACAGGATGTGTGGGTAGAGAGCTCCCCCATTCCCTGGGCACCTGTCCCGAGGGGTGGGCACGAGGTGGGGCATGTGGGGTCCTGTGCAGCAACTGACCGCAGGACTGGCCCAGGACGACCCAGAGCTCCCCTCATGATCACCCAGCAGACCCCATTCAGGCCACTCAAAGGGCTTCAGTCAGCGGTTCCCACTGGGAAGTATTTCTGGGCTTTCAGGAAATGACTTGGGTCGGAGGTGGCAGCTTCTGGCCCCTCAGGAGTTACCTGTAATGTGATGAACATTAATCTGTTTCTAACTTCTCCCTTCCTTTTCCTTGGGGGGAAACGTTCATTCCCCCGCCTCTGGCATATCAATAGCCCTGGTTGTACAGCTGTCTGCTTTACACATGAAAGATCTTCCATACCAAATGCCAAAACCTGACACCGAGGACCAAACCAGAACATACCAGCTCAAAGGCTCGGGGAGAAAGAACCAACGGATGCAATTTTTAAAATATTTTACATGCACTCGTTTTAGCTCTAAAATCAGGTCTCCTCCTGTTCTCCACAGAAGCCCAAAGCCCAGAAACCCAAGTGACCATAACGAGGATGTGGAGGGTGGCTGCATGGCCCCCCTGGGGGTGACAACACGCACCGTCTGCCCATAGTAAGGAGCTCACCTGACAGCCAGTGGCATGGCCCAGCAGGTCTGCGATTTGACGATGCCTAAGTAATATTACGAGGTCCTCCCTCCAGCATACTGTTTCCTTTGTATGCTCTCAGCTAACCCTTGCCATCCTGGGGTTGGCTGCTAAGTCCTGCACGCAAACAGCTGAGCATTAAAGGAAGTCTCCATCCTACTTTGTTCATGCCGTCCCCTGCAGTCCCACTCACGGGACTTCTCATTAGACAGGATTCCCATGAGAGCCCAGGGCGGGCCAACCTGGCCCTTATTTAATTGACTTGATGAATCCCCACATTAATTACCTAGCTTCCTATAGGGTGAGGGAGGGGCACTGTGGTGGGACTGTGCGCTCTGTGGCTTGCTCTGTGTGGCCTTGGGAAGGTCCCCAGGCCTGACAATGTTCTCACCCAGAACACAGAAAGGCGTGGCACCTTCCTATAGAGAAGACGTGGCATCTCTGTGTGTGTCACCGAGTCAGGGGCCTTCCTCAGTGTTCCTGAAGGTTGGGGCTTCTCGTTATGGTCCTGGGCTGGGCAGGAATCTTAGTGTCAAGTGAAAAGGATGAGCCCCAGCCTTTGAGCCTATGCCCCCCACCCAGAGGGAGGATTATATGAGGTACAATGAAAAGATACGGTGAAGGTTTAAATAAAAAATTCTATTACAGTAAAAGACACATTGCCACTAATCCCCCTCAAAACACTCCCCCTCACTTTGAACAATGTGTCTTTTACTGTGATCATTTTTTCTTTTCATTTAAAGACTCATACCTGAATGTTTTGATCACACCTGAATCAATTCAGGTCACACATCACTTCCGGCCCGGCAATTTCTGTCAAATAAAAACGTCACTGTGTGTCCTCATCCACCTTCTTCACCAGATTTGGCACCATGCGACTTCTGGCTCTTCCCCAATGACCATGAAAGGTCAACGCTTTGCATCGATTCAGGACATCGAGGCAGCGATGACAGCACAACTAAGGACAATGACGAGAGAGGGCTTCTAGAACTGCTTCGAAAAGTGGCAAGAACGATGGGATAAGTGTGTTTGAAGCGAGGGGGAGTATTCTGAGGGGGATTAATGGCAGTGCCTCTTTTATGGTAATACTTTGTTTTTAATTTAAATACTCACCATATCTTTCTATCACATTTGGTAAATAGTAAATGAGGGACCACCAGGAGGTGACAGTGGGTAGGATGCACGAAAGATCGGACAGACCAGGGAGCCCCCCAGATCGGCAGGAAGGCGGGCGGGTCCCCTGTCAGTTGTCCTGTTGGGAGTGGGAGCCATCTGCTCCATGATCCATCATTTTAACACGCTTTCCTCGTGCATTTGTTACAGACCCTGTGAACCTGCCTTCCTTCTTGACGGCTCAGCCTCAGAAGTATTTCTGGTTTTCACGTTTTCCCATGTAAACATGCAAATGTGAAGTCGGCTTTCAGCATTTAGGGCCTGATGGATTAGTTGGCACCGGGGACCAGGGAGGGACGGACATGAGAGCGGAATTTTCTACCCCACCCCCATGTCATGCAACAGAGAATGGCTTGTTCTTTTCACACGTCAGACAACCGGTGACTGCGATGTGGCCTTTGAAGTTGATCCAACCGTCCAATTCCGAAATGGTCCGACTTGAGAAGGGGAAGAACTCGAGAGTCCAAGTCCTGTTTAGTGCAAACGGTTCTTTATGATGTTGTAAGTTAGGGGACAGGTAGGAGCAGGTGAGAGGGTGTGAGGGGGACTCAGGAGCTTACGAGTGACGCTGGGTTAGGTGATAAGGACATTGCTTGCTCTCTATATTGTAAGTGGTGGCGGCGGGGCTGAGCATCAGGACATCGTGACATTGATGGTTCTGGAGAAACCCAGCCACCCTCCACCCAGCTCCAGGCTATGGCTTGTGAGCAGATGTGGCACTTTCAAGCAGCAACTGCCCTGGGATCTTAGAAGGAGGAGATGCCCAGAGCTGGCTCCTCACAGCCTGGCTGCCACCAGGAAGCCACACCCAGAGGACAACACCAGAGAACCAAGCACAACTCTAGCTCTACCTGACGCCAAGCCCTCTCTTTATGTACCTTCTTCTATCGGTTTTCTTCAGCCTCCTCATCCCTCGCCACCTTTATATTAGTTAACCCTTTCACTGTGTTAATTGACTTCAAGTTCTTTTTCCAAAATGTGACCAAAAAGTTGATATTTTGACTATTTCATGCATTTAATAATAACATTTCGAGCTGCTTTGTATATAAATGACATTATTTTTATTTTAAATCTTTGTTATAGGGTGATAAATTTACCATTATATTGAATGTTAGCAAAAAATATTCAAATATATACTAAGTGGCATCAGTTAGAGTTCACTATAAATAAATTAAAATCTAATGGCATGAATGACATAAGAAAAATTTACTACAAAATGTTACACAATATGGTTTACAAAAGATCTCTGTTGTTGATAGTGCACGCCACAGGAAAACATATTTTAAAAATCTTCTAAATGGAGAAAAGTCTTTGAAACACTGAATAACAGTTTTACAATAATTACATTTATATTTTTATATTTTTAAGCTAATGCAGTTACGGTGGTACATTTCAGTAAAATAAATGATGACATTAAAGTATAAACATTTCCTATTGTTATTCAATCTTAAAAAACACAGAAATACAGAAGCATATACATATAGTAGAGGGAAACTTTTTTTTGAGCTCATGGGGTAAACGAACGCCGAGGTTAGAGAATGGAAATATTCATTCAGCTATCCGCAGAGAAAGGGTTAGGGTAGGTTAAGTTCAAGTAACAGGTAGACCCTGAACTGGTACGGCTCAAACACAGTGACAGTTTGAGGGAGCGCTCTAAGCCGGGTTTCTGGGTCCTAGGGCCTTCTGTTTGGTGGCTCCAACATGCCCTAGCGCTTTGCTGTCACAGGCTTCCAGCCGGCAGAAGGGGAAGAGAACCTGCAGGATGGAGACCCTCCCTCCTAAAAGCCCAGATGCAGGTGTGCCTGCAGCTCCTCCACGCACATTCTCAGTAGGAAACGCAGTCACCTGGTCACACCTGGCTACACAGGTGCGTGGGAAGTGTGCTCCATCACTGCCATGGAGAGCGGGGGTGGGTTTTGTTGGTGGCGGAGTCCCCTCAGGCTGCTATGACAGAAGGCCCTGGTCTGGGTGGCTTGTCAATGGCAGACATTTATTCCTCACGGGATCAAGGCAGGTTCAGTGTCTGGTGAGGGCAGCTTTCTGGTTCACAGATAACTGTTTTCTCACTGTGTCCTCAAATGGCAGAAGGGGGCCAGGGAGCTTTCTGGGGTCTCCTTTATAAAGGTACTAACCCCATTTATGAGGGTTCTGTCCTCATGACCTAATTACCCTGCAAAGACCCCACTGCCTACCACCCTTGCAATGCTCAGCCCCCAAGGGGGGCACATTCCCAATGCCCCCCCACCCCCAGTGCCACCAAGGAGGGTGATGGCAAAGAAAGAACCCCCCCACACACACACCCTGTCCCAAGTGAGGAGCAGGGTCCCATAGAACAGTGGACTGGCCCGGCCTCCCCAGGGAGCAGCAATGGGACTATTCAAGGGACAATCCAACCCATCAGGATTTTGGGATTGCTGTGGACACCGTCTGCTGGGTACCCCCACCTTTCCCCTTTCTGCATTGGGCTGCAGTGTCATTCTGTCCTTTGCCACCACCACATGCATGAGGATTGTGCATTGGGGCTGGGGATGGAGAGAATCCACCTTTAGATCACAGGCCTCTAGGCCACATGGGCCAGCCACACACACCACAGGAAGACACTGTTGGGTCCCCCGCAGAGGTCCTCACCCTGAATCCCTGCCCCCTCACCATCTCTTATTTCCCCGTATGTGGCCTCCAGATCCAGGTTCAAAAGGCTCCTGAGAGTGGATCAGGCCCATCGGGGGGAGGCACAAAGACTATTTAGCACGTGGGAAACATGAGTGACACCTCTGGGTCAGTGCTCTCCCTGTCCCTCTGCCACAGTGACCAGCATGTTGACAGAGGCTGCCCTATCCACCTGGTGTCCCCAGGTGCCTCACTGTGGACACATAGCATGGCTAGAGATAAACCACTGAGCTGTGTAGGTTGTGTTGCAACGTGGCCCAGCCTCTCCTAGATTAGATCTATTCCTCTTCCTGAAGAAGGGTCCCCGCAGCTTCTGACCTGCTTGGGGCGGGGGGGGGGGGGGGGGCGGGGGGCTCTGCTGCTCCCCACCCCCTTCTGTCTGGACTACCAGCTTCCTGGTCACTCCCTTCCCTCTTTCTTGGTTTACTTTTTCAGTTTGGTGGAACATTACCTCTGGTACCTTCCTACCACAAGAAAGGATGCCGGGAAGGTGAAGTTTTTGAGAGCGTGTGCCTTTAAAAATACAGTTGACCCTTGAACACCACAGGGGTTAGGGGCGGTGACCCAGGCGCTTGAGGGTCTGGCGCTGAGTATAACTGACTCCCTAAAGACTTAACTACCATTAGCCTGCTGTTGACTGAAGCCTTACTGATTGATCACAGAAACAGCTGATTAACACATATGTTGTGTGTTATACAAGGGGGGACCCCAAAATCCTGGAATTTATTTATAAAAAAATGTGTATTTATTCTTACATGTTTAAACGTCAGTCACCTTTTAGTACTCTCCACCAGACACAACACACCTATCGAGCTGCTTTTCCCACTACTCAAAACAGTTTTTGAACTTGTTGAGTTTGATGCCTTTGCGTGCTTCTGCCATTTTTTATTTCACCTCTTCCACATCAGCAAAATGTTTCCCTTTGTGGACTTTTATCATCGGGGAAAGAAAACAAAGTTGCTTGGGGTGAGAGCGGGTGAATCGGGAGGGTGGGGCACGGGGGTCATGCCATATTTTAGTCAAAAACTGCTGAACTCTCAGCGCGGTGTGGGCAGGTGTGTTGTCATGCTGCACGTTGTTCCTGTAAATCACCCATCATGACATGGGCAAACGTGTCAAAAGAGTCTCAAAAAACAAAAAAGAATTTCAGCGAAGCTGAACACAGCCTCTCACACAAATGTAGATAGGCTCCTGGGACTCTCACCTATAGGGGGAAGCCCATACGACAAGGGGCCTGCCCTCCAGAAGACTATTTCATTTGGGGGGTGGGGGGTACCTCTTGTATTTTTTTCCCATTGCACTGGGCTCTCTGTGATCCTTTCAACACATGTTCTTCAGTTGGGGAGACTTTTCTTGGATTACTCATTCATGACTCATCTCCAATCCCATGTTTTCTCTGATCATTCCTTTGGGGTTCTTAGTGGACTTTTTGGATGGTCCCTTCATCTTTATTTTTTCTTATTTCCCATTTTGGGGGCTCTTTTTTGTTCTGCTTTCACAGAGATGTCCTTCACTTTATTTTCCAAGCCCTCTTGGGAGGGTTTATTTTATGGCTACTTTATTTTAAGTGTTCAAGAACGCTATTTGTGTGTTCTTTGAATTTTGTCACATACTCGTACGGGTATATTCTCCCTGATGTCTCTGGTGGCATCATTGATAGTTATATGGACGTGTACTTTTCTCTGTGTTCAGTCTGTTTTCTCTGAGAGCTGTACATTTCATGACGTGGGCTTTCCTGAGATGCCAGGTCAGCCGTGCCTGCCTGTAAAAGACAGATTAGAAGCCCTGCACGCGTGCACAGGGCTCGTTAACCATGGCCTTCCTTCTAGGGTGATCTGGCTGATTAGTTTGGCGACTGCAGACATCAGAAAGTTTAGGAGTTCCTCCTGGCTTGGTCTGATGGCCCAGGAAACACCCTTCTAAGTCCCCTGGCTGCCTGAAATCCTAACAAAGGGGCTTGGGGATGGGTCTCAATACCCAATGTCTGTATGTTCATTTAATCCCTGTTCCTATTATGGGACCTCTGCCCTTAATTGTGCTTGGTGTCACCAAGCCCAAGATGCTCCCTTTGACCTTCTCCAGATAATAAACATCCAGTCTTTTGTCAGGATGGGGAAGGATGCAGAGTTAAGGAGGGCATCTGAGTCCTTCTTAAGCGACTTTTAGCCAACAATTCTTATTCTAGCCCCCCCCATTCACACCCATATCCAAAGGTACCTCATGCCACCATTCATGAACCTTCTGGAGATTCCAGAGTTGGTTTTTGGCTTCCTTTCCTGGGTACCATTTCAGGATTCAATGTCCTCGGGTCTGCTAAGTTTTAGCTTCAAACCTCATGTTGCTGTTAGTTCCTGCCTTGCTCTTCCCATCCTTGCCAATGTCTACCTTACAGCAAACAAACTGTTGTTTCAGGAGGCTCCAGCAATTGGAGTCAACACATGCTAGTCTCCACTGACTGTGCCAGAAGCCTCAGCCACCTTCAGTCTCGCCTCAGTCCCCGCTCCCCCACCCCCCACCGCCTGCCACAACTCCAGCCACCTGCTCTCCTCTGATCTCCCCTACTCCGCTTTTGTTTGTTCTGTTCCTTGCATCTGACACTTGGTCCCCACCCGACCTCCTACCCACAAAGCCCACCTCTGTCAACGTGCTATCTAGCAAGGAAAGCATAGACCTAAAGCTAATTGGAGAGCTTTTCCGGGGAAGAGAGTTGTACCCATCTGCAAGATCCTTCCACATGGGGTTTGAATAAAAGCTGTCAAACCTGAGGCTGTCTTCAGCCAACTCCATAGCAATCATCAAATGCCTGAGGCCCACGGACTGTTTCAGGCTGTGGATGGGGGTAGGGCACGTGTCAGTGTAGAAGAGGACCCTTCCCCCAGGCTGGCCTCCCCTTACTCAGGGCAGATGTCTTGGCCATGGCCATCTCCCAATGCTCAAAATAGTGCATACTCATACCCAAAGGAGGCCCACCAGTGTGTGTGCCCACTGGGGTGTCCCAGCCAGGGTCATGGCGAAGGTGACGCAATGTGGGACCTCAAAGACTAGGCAGAATCCTGCTGGCGGGAGAGGGACCCAGAGGGGATGGGCAGCTGGAAGATCAGTGTAGGGCTGGCTCCATCTTTAATGAAGACTGATTGTGACATGGGGTGGGAATGGAGGTACATCGTGAATCATGACATGGTCAGAACACGAATCTCTTAATTAAATGTCATCAGCACAGTTTGCCTGGGAGAATAACTTCCTGCCGAGAAGCGACCCTCTTGGAGGGACTTGACCTCCACAGACCCCACCCCAGCGCGGCACGATGGGCAGTCTTCCCAGAGGACACTACTGTGATCGGTGACAGGGAATTGTAGGCGTTTAGATACAGGTGTCCCCCAGGGTGCTCAGATATCCACGCTTTACAGCTCATTATAACACACAACTAAGAACGCCTGTCTTGGTTCCTCCTTGGTTACCTGGAAAGAGAAGTTTTTTCCTACCCAGCCCCCAAATTAATTGGTGAGAAATGGCAGCGCAGGCTGACTCTGCCCCACCCACCCCTCTTCTGGGGTCCACAGGGGGCGAGTGTCTGGGTTGCCCTCCCTCTCCAGGCTCCCCGCACGGGCAGCTGGCACAGTCAAAGTCCATTAAGGCAAAGGAACCAGGGCTGTAGACCCCGGCCTCAGTCTCCCTCGGCTTGGGACTGCGGAGGAGGGTCTGGAGAGGCGCTTGCTGCGCTGGGTTCCGAGACACTAGGAAGTTATGCACCGGCCACTCCGGCGATGGCACAGGCCTGCAGGAGAATGTCGGGGCGGAGGGGGTGAGAGTACGGGCGCCGCTGAGAGTCAAGGGCAAGTTGGTGGGGCTGGGGCGGGGAGACCGCGAGCTGGGCGCAGCCGAGCATTTCCTTCGGGAGGCCCAGACGGTGGGTGGGTGGAGAGCGGTGGGCGGGGTTCTCGCAGCTGGTGGCGTTTGAAGCCTCCCCGATCGCGGTGGGAGAGGGGCAGTGTAGAGAAGTTGGCAGTAGGCCTGGGGTGGGGAGGGGAAGGGGCCCCGCGTTCCCAGAACAGCGCGCTGGCAGCCCCAGCACGTAGTTCACTCCTGCAAGCACAGGACGGAGGTGGGCACGACACCCACGCTGCCAGGGTAACCACCAGACCGGGGCCAGTCTGCCTCCGGCTGACCCGGACTCAAGGGCAGCGCGGCCCGCTCCGGCTCGCCCGCCATCTGGGGCCAGTCGTGGGAGCTCCCAGTGCCTCCCGCGGAAGCGGCCCCGCCCCACCCGTGACCCCTTTCCCGGCTGGGCCGCGCCGAGGGCCCGAAGCTCCGCAGGCGAAGATCGTGAAGGGGGTTGAGCGGCCTGAGTCTTGGGGCGCGGCCACCCAGGAGCCCTGCTGTGGTGGGTGCGGCGGAGTCGTTCCGCCTCCAGGCGCGGCCGACAGCCCTGCGCCCTGTCGGAGCGGACACGCCTCCCTAGCGGTGCAAACCTCGCTCTGGAGGGGAAAAGAAGTGGAGGCGAGCCCCGTCGAAGCGCACCCATCCCGGGCGGTCCCCGTGAGGGGGGCTGGAGGGACAATGGGGCTCCCTCTCTAGTGTTCGCCTCCACACCGGGGATCAATGCTGTCACCGTACAAAAGGTCTGGCAGGAAAATACCCCGCGGGGTCCCCTCGGCGGGGGAGGGCGGGGAGCGGCCCCGCCCCACCGCCTCCGGGCGACGTGCGTCAGCGTGCCCGACTCAAGGCTCCAATTTCCTCC
>PVJL010002566.1:163602-191277 GCA_004026885.1 Lyroderma lyra | reverse complement strand
GGGGGGGGGGGTGCTGGGAACAGGTCTGCAGCTGAGAACTGGGGTGGTACGGACATGTAGGGGCCTCTGGGGTGTTTCCCACCTGCAACGTGTGCTCAGCCGTGCTGGGGAAGTGCCGCACAGTGCAGACAGGGTAGGGGGCATCCTCAGAAGCTACAGCCGAGGCAGGGGCTCTGTAGTCCTCAGTCACATGTGGTATGAACACAGAAGCACTGCCCCGGGTGCCCTGCGTGGCTGCCTCCAGCAGTGGCTTCAGGTAGTGGATGCAGCGAGCAGCCACATAGCTCCCTGACAAGGGGGCAGAGGGTCAGAAGTGGGCTGGCACAGCCTTGGATAAGAAGCTGAGTTCCAAGGTCAGGCACTCACGGGCCTGGAAACTGTCCAGGGCGGCAGCCACACCATCCACATGGGAGAAGAAGTTGTCCCCGTAGATGTGCTCTGTGGTGGGATCCAGAGGGTGGGTGAGTGGGGTCACCTGCAAGTCTGAGTTGAGGCGGTGAGCGGCCTCTGCAGCCACCTCTGCCTTGGGCCTCTGAGAAGAAAGCAGGAAGGCACTGGGTGGGGGGCAGGGGGCATTGTGGGAGGCCAGCCCAGGACATGGCATGTCGAGCGCAGCAGGTACTCACACCAATGTCCTGGAGCCTGAAGAGGAACTGACGGCTGAGGTTGGAGCGCTCAACGTGGTCCATGTCGGCGACAGTCACGCCCCGGCTGGCCCCGGCCCCCAGGCCCACTAGGGCGAAGGTTTTGAGCAGCTCACAGCCGATTGCACCAGCACCCACCTACCAGCAGGAGTGGCCTTAGCCAGAGAGCCTGGCTTGGTCATACCACAGACACCCTCAGCCTCACCACACAGCTCACCAGGAGGTAGTGCTGGCGGCTCAGCTGCTCCTGAAAACCGGCCCCAAACACAGCAATTTGCCCGTCGTAGCGGCAGCCTCTCTAGGGGACATAGACTCAGGTCAGTGTTGGCCACTGGCCTGTGCTGCAAGTCCCTGTGACACTGAGTTTTCCAGGTCAGGACCTCGGGACTACTCCTCCTGTTTCTCTCCGAGTCCTGAGTTTGGATAAGGTGTATACCCCTACCCCAGGTTCTCACCGGTGAGCAGTCCTCAGGTGTGGGAAGGGGCTCCCCATCTTCCGGGAGGCAATCGAGGGCATCAAAGTACAGCCACTGGTCCAAGGGCATGAACTTCCTGGAGACAGCCTAGAGGCCAGCACTTTAGGACTCCTGCCACCTCCCAACCCTTCAGATCTGGGCTAGGGGCTGCACCTAGGTTGGTGAAGCCTCCAGGGCCACTGTCTGGTGTTGGGGACCCTCTGACACCCACATTGACCTCCACACCCCTTCCAGCCCTGCCCTGCCTCTGCCTGTGCCCACCTTCAGCACTTCCTGGGCAGCCACTGCACCCAGCATGGCTGCCATGGGGCTCAAGTCACCAGCACTGCTCAGGGCAACTGTCCTCACAAGAGCCTCATCCAGTGGTTCTTCCAAGGGCTCTCCATCTGTCCTCCTCAGTGGTTCCAGGTTCCGGGCCAGGTCCACCACCATCTCCGCATCGACCTGTGGGGTAGAACTCCGTGGGCACAGTAGCCTCGGCTTGAGCTCCACTCCCCACTCAAATCCTTCAGGCAGCCACCCACCCTGTTCCACAGAAAAGGAAGCAGAAGCCTGAGTGGGGAGCAGACAGGGTCCCAGCTACCAGGCTGTGCAGCCCCACCAGGGGATGCCCAGAGCCAGACAATAGCCTGGAGGCTTCACCAACATGAGTGCAACTTCTAGCCTGAATCTGAGGGGTTAGGAGGTAGCAGGGATCCCCAGGCTTCGTGCCTGACACTTTCAGGCAGTGGGGCCACTCACAGGATCCCAGGGTTGGGGTGTGCGGCCACAGAGGTCCTGGAACCTGTGTAGTGCACGGAAGGCCTGATGCAGGCAGTGGGCACGGTGAGCTTCCTGGGGACTCTGGGCCACCACATGAGGCTGGAGCAGGGCTGCATCCAGGGGCTCCTGCAGGGGATGCTAGGCTCAGGGACAGGTCCAGAACAAAGTAGGCCCTTCAAGGGTACTAAGCCCCCGACTTCAGGTGCACTTGCACTCACATGGTTCACAGTCTTGGGTGTCTTGACCTCAATGACAGCTCCGCCACGCAAGTAACAGGAGAAACGTGTTGTGTCTCCAATCTCCAAGCTCCCATCCTCTGTGGGAGATCCAGCCCAGTCAGTGTGACCTCTGAGCCTGAGTAGGCCCCCACACCCCATCCTGTCTTTCATCTGTCTCCTTGACCTTGCCCTACCCTGAGGAAGGCAAAGGGAGAAGGCTACTTCTGCCCCCAATGCGGGCCTGCAGTTGGAGTGGGGGTGACTCACCCTGCACGCGGATAGGCCGGGGAGCACAGCCGTTGAGCTCGACCATGCCCTCAATGCCTGAGAAAGTCACCAAATCCCCATCACGGAAGTGGTGGGCATCAGCCTCTTTTCTCAGAGTGAGAATGCCGGGGGAGCCCTAGATAGGAGGTGACTTGGCTCAGGGGTGCCCGTATATGCCTTCCAACAAGCCCCAGCAACCCCTCCTCTCTCTAGCACCCACCTGGGTGATATGCTGGATGTCAGCTGTCAGGGGATCTGCCTCTGTTGGGTCCTGCACAGTGAAGTCCTCACCAAAGTCACAGAACAGCTGCCTAGAGTGAGGTGGTAGGAGTCACCAAGATGGCTCTGTAGTTAATCAACACAATGATGGTGAAGGGTGGGAGACACTAGGGCAAGCCCAGAGGGCCGGAATCAGGCTTGGGGGCTGGAGTTCAAGGTTCATACTGGAGCAGGTCTAGAGGCTGGGGCAGAGGAAGCAGAGGAGTAGAACTTGAGGCCAGAATCAGGAGAGGATGCTGAGGTGGGCCTAGGACTGGGTGCAGGGGCACTTGAGCAAGCGTGGAGCTAGGGACAGCACTGGGACCAGTTGCTGTCTGTGATGTGGCAGGCAAGGCAGGTGGTCTCACTCACCCCACGAGGCCCCGGGTATCAGCCACCAGAAAGCAGATTCTGTGCTTGTGGCATAAGGTGCCGACCTTCAGCTGCTCCTCTAGGTCCGAGGCAGTCAGCACCACCACCTGGGTGGACCTGATGATCAGCAGGGCCAGCCCCCCACCTCCTGCTAAGGGCTAGAGGAGAGGGCTGGGCTGGCCTGGAGTTTGGGGCTGGGAGGGAACCTGGAAGTTCGGCAGCAGGTCCTCGGTAATGCTGCCTGGGTGGACGCAGACCTGGACAGATCTGTTGAGCTTGGCCACGAGTTCTTGAGATGCCTCGGCCCTGCTCCGTCCCAAGTCCTGCTCTGAGAGGAAAAACTAGAGAGAGACGCCGTTCGGCCTGAGCAAGGAGCTATCTCTTGGGCCCTACTCCCACCCTGGTCTGGGAACCCAAAGCCCCCCAGGACCCTCACCTGGGCAGCCAGGTCAGACCAGCAGGTGGGGTGGGGATCATGCAGAGTGAGGCTGCCCACGCCCATCAGAACCAGGTTCTTGGCTACCTCAGCCCCCAGGCCCTGAAGGCCTGACAGCAGAACCTTAGCCCCCTGAAGTCTCTTCATGGCAGGTAAGCCCAGCACATACCTGTGGATGGGAAGTAAGAGGGGAGGCAATTGGATCAGAGGTCAGAAAGCCACCCCACACCCCTCTCCACCTAGGGCCTTACAGCTGCCGTGAGTACAGCTCCTCATCCAGTGACTCGGAGGTCTCTAGGACATCCATCCTGAGGTGGGCTGGACAACAGGCTGCAGCGCTACAGATAGGGTCTCTGTGAGGCGGTGCCAGCAGACGCCAGTACCCAGCTGCGGCCACTGCAAACAGGAACTAAGGACGCTGCTGGTCACAGCTTTTGTTCTTGGCTCCTCCTGTCATTTCAGGGAAAGCAAAAGCGAAAGTGAAACTAGACGCTGATGTGTTTCCTGGTCCTGCCTCCAGCTGGTACTGGTCAGCTTACCTAGCAAGATGAGTTCTGGCAGCCCTAGGGCACAGGCAAGGTAGGAGTTCTGATTGGCCTCTGGGAGACCAAGAAGCGGGTAGGCCATGGGAGGGACCCGTGTGGGCTGGATGCAATGGTCTCCTGTAGCTCCCAAACTTCAGGCCCCTGTCTCCTGCAGATGCCCCTGCCTGAATGGGCTTCCTGCCCTCAGAGTGCTGGAGGCAACTTCCTTTTCCTGAGGACTCACCTGGCCTGCTGTCCACCAAGCAGACACTTAGAGACCCTAGAGGGCAGAGCCAGTCCCAGCCCAAAGGTTCTGGGAGTTTATGAGGTGATGTTGTCCCACCTCCCCAGGGCCCAAACCACAGACAGGGGTGGAGCCTGGCATCTTTGGCAGTGACTGCTGGGCCCTGAACTATCCCCTCAGAGAATAAGGATTCCTCCCTGCCCACAGCTGCCAGACCAGGGTGGACACCAGGAGGGCAGTCCTAGGCAGCTAGTCAGGGATGAGGCCCAGGACTCAAAGGGGTCAGCCTCTGAGTTCCGACCTGAGTGTGGGAGGCATGTGGGGCAGCCACGATTGTATGTGTCCTTATTTTCCCTTTACACTTTTATTTTGAAATAATTATGGACTCAAAGGAAGTTGCAAAAATAGTACAGGGAGCTATTGGCGGGTGGGGGGGGGAGTCAGTAAAGCTGCCCTAGGAGCTGGAGCTATCCTATTTGCTCCTGTTCCACTTCCCTTTGCAACAAATAAAGACCGTTAGTACAGTAAAAATAAAAGATAGTATAGCGAGGTCCTGTGTCCCCTTCACCCACAGATGTGTCATTTTACCTTCTTAAGAACTTAGGACCATTTCTTTGAAGGATGAACCACAGCTCACCACAAAACTCCACGGTAGCTAAACCAGGTGCTGTCATACATTAAGTTTTTAAAAATTGAGGTGCAATTCATATAACATTAAAATACACATGCAAAGAGTGGCATTTAGTGTATTCATGATGTTGTGCAAGCACCACCTCTCTCTAGTTTCAAAACTTGTTTATAACCCACTAAAGAACACCCCTACTAAATCATTACCCATCCCTCACCCCAAACCCCTGGCAAGCATGCACATTCGTCCTGTCTCTGAGATTTGCCTCTTCTGAATATTTCATATAAAAGGAATCATACGAAGTGTGACCTTTGGTGTCTGCTTTTTTCGCTTAGTATACTGTTTTTGAGGTTCATCTAACTTGTAACATGTATCAGTACTTCATTCCTGTTTGTGGCTGAATAATATTCCATTGTCTGCATGTACCACAATTTACTTACCTAGTCACCTGTCACTAGACATTTGAGTTATTCAGTGCTGCTATGATCATTCTTTAACATGTATTTGAGTCCCTGTTTTCAATTCTTGGGAGTATACGAGGGCTGCCTGGAAAGTATCCAGCCATGTAATATGAAGACTAGAGTCATCTATGGCTGGATTCTTTTCCGGGTAGCCCCTGTGTAACTAGAAGTAAAATGGCTGGATCATATGGTAATTCTATGTTTAATTTTTTGAGGGACCAACAAAATGTTTTCCACCAGCAATGTACAAAATTCCTATACCTCAACATTGTAGCCAACACTGGTATTTTTCTTTTTTGAAAAAAATTATCCTCATCCTAGTAGATGTGCAATGGTAGGGGTGGGTGTATGTGTGTTTTCATTCAATAAACATTTATTGGGTGTGTCATATGTACTAGGTGCAGAAACCAGGACCAGATTGTCTTCTTGTGACTGGCTATTTTTAAGGTCCATCTATGCTGTAGGGTATGATAGAATTTCCTTCCTTTTTAAGGCCAAGTAATATTGCATTATATGTACATACCATTTATTTGTTGATGGATACTGGGTTGCTTCCATGTTTTGGCTATTGTAAATAATGCTGCTATGAACATAGGTGTACAAATATCTCTTTGAGAGCCTGCTTCTAATTCTTTTGGATTATAACCAGAAGAGGAATGACCAGACATGGTCATTCTTTTTTTGAGAAACTGCCTTTCTGTTTTCCACAGCAGCTGTACCATTTTACATTCTCACTAACAGTGCACAAGGATTCCAATTTGTCCGAATCTTTCTAACACCTGGCTTCTGTTTGTTTTTTTAATAATATCCATTGTAATGGGTATGTGGTCATATCGCATGGTGGTTTTGATTTGCATTTCCCTATGATTAGTGATATTGAGCATCTTTTTATGTCCTGATTGGCCATTCAGATATATTCTTTGGAGAAATATCTATTCAAATATGTTGTCAATTTTTGAATTGGGTTGTTTTGTTGTTGCTGTTTAGTTTTACAAGTTCTCTATGTATTCTGGATATTATCCCTTAACAGAGATATATTTGCAGATACTGTGGGTTGTCTTTTTACTATGCAGATAGTGTGTTTTTGGTGTTAGTTCTTTTTTAAATATTTGGTAGAATCCCCAGTGAAGCTGGTCCTGGGATTTTCTTTTTTGGGAGTTTTTGAATGCTTATTCAATCCCCTTCTTAGTTATAAATATATTCAGATTTTGTATTCCTTCGTGAGTGCATTTTGCACTTTTCTGTGTTTCTAGAATTTTGTCCATTTCAATTAGGTTCTCCAATGTGCTGGAGTACAATTGTTCATAATATTCCCTTATAATCCTTTTTATTTCTGTAAAATGTGTAGAAATGTCCCCACTTTCATTTCTAATTTTGTTAATTTGAGTCTTCTCTCTCTCTCTTTTTTTTTTTTTTTTTTTTTTTTTTTTTTTTTTTTTTTTTTTTTTTTTTTTTTTTTTTTTTTTTTTTTTTTTTTTTTTTTTTTTTTTTTTTTTTTTTTTTTTGCTTTTTGGTATGTGGGTAGCTCCCTGGCTGGGAATCGAACCCAGGCCGCAGCGCTGACAGCACCAGCGCCGAAGCCTTAAGCCACTACACCATCAGGGAACTCCTCTTTTTTTTTCTTAGTCAATTTAGCTAAAAGCTTGTCAATTTTGTTGATCTTTCCAAAGAACCAGCTTTTGGTTTGGTTGATTTTCTCTATTTTTTTTTCCAGATTCTGACACCAGTTCCAATATGTGTCAGTCCTATGAGACTGCCCTTTTCCAATCACAAGTCCAAGTTGTTACCTGTGCTGACTGGCTATCGATTAGAGTTCCCACAACACCCTCTTTGGGTTCAATTCATTTGCTAGAGCAACTGTCAGAACTCAAGAAAACATTTTATTTACTAGATTACTAGTTTATTACAAAAGGATACACTGTATTTTGCCCAGTTTAATGTACTTGCATGTATAATGTACACCCACGTTTTTGGCCTAAATTTTCAGGGAAAAAAATCTATTGTTTTAATATTTTAATTCAAAATTTTTTTTTTTTTTTTTTTTTTGGTATGTGGGTAGCTCCCTGGCTGGGAATCGAACCCAGGCCACAGCGCTGACAGCGCCAATGCCGAAGCCTTAAGCCACTACACCATCAGGGAACTCCTTAATTCACATTTTTATTGGTTTATATTTAGGTACTTGTTTTTTGTATTATAAAGAAATTTTAGCATTTATTTATTTATTTATTTATTTATTTATTTATTTATTTGGGCTAGTTCCCTGGCTGGGACTCGAACCCAGGCCACAGCATTGAGAGCGCTGAAGCCTAGCCACTACACCACCAGGGAACTCCCACATTTATTTTTTTAACATATTATGGCACAAGAAATTTTATGTAACAATTACAAAACACAAGAACTGATACAAGGTACAAGAAATTTTATGTATAAAATGTTTTTATATTAAAAAACCGATTATCGTATTCCAGGGTATTATTTTGCATATAGATATTGTTGATTTCTAGAGTTATACTCCTAACTCATAAACATAAATAAAAGAATTAAAAACATTACTATAGATATGGAATTAGTACTATCCATTTATTACATACATCCTTATTTTTCCCTCACAAATTTGGGCCCCAAAAAGTGCGCATTATACACAGCGGAATAGGGTAACTCAGAACAGCCAGATGAAAAGGTGCACAAGGCAAGGGATGGGAAGTGGCTCGGGGGTGCCACTCTCCTAGCACCTCCACGTGTTCACCAACCCAGTAACTCTCTGAACCTTGTCCTTTGGGTTATTACGGAAGCTTCATTATTAGGCACGATTAATTCAATCATTGGCCATTGGTGACTGAACTCAATCTCCAGCCCCTCTCCCCTTCCAGGAGGTATGTGAGGGGTGGTGGGACTGAAGTTTCAACCTTCTAATAACAGGGTGGACTCCAGGGGCAACAAGCCATTCTTAGGTGCTTTCCAAAAGTCACCTAATTGACACAACAAAGGTCTCTTGATAGGAAATTCCAGGCATTTAGGAGCACTGTGCCAGGACAAAGATCAAATAGATATTAACTATAAATCACAACTTCACATTTTGCTATTTTCTATTTAATGTATATCTATAACCTTTATTATTTCCTTCCTTCTACTAGATTTGGATTGAGTTTGCTCTTCTTTTTTTAGTTCTTTCAGATGTAGAATGGGGTTATTAATTTTTAGATTTTTCCTTTTTTTAATGTGCAAGTAGGTGCTGATCGCTATAAATTTCCCTTTCAGCACAACTTTTGCCACATCCCATAAATTTTGATATGTTGTGTTTTCATTTTCAATCATCTCAAGATATTTTCTAATTTCCCTTGTGATTCCTTCTTTGACCCATTGATTGTTTAAGGGTGTTGTTTGAGAGTCATGTCAGGGAGGATGGTAGAGTAGAAAAATCCAGAAATCCACCCCTCCACTTGAAACAATTGAGCTAGCCAAAATGGTCTGAAGGTACTATTTTGGAAATGTGGGGGTCTGGTGGAAGCATTTCAGCATCCAGGAGAGAAACCAATGAAGAGCCTGGTACATTTTAGTAAATTTCAGTGGCTTTCTACTTTTGTCACAACTGCTACTTCCCATAGTCCCATGTCAGGGAGCCATGTAGATGGAAATTTTTCCATATACCCCCTCACACGTCACATATAGTTTGTCCTAATAAAGGACATCTTGGCTGCTCCCAAGTTTTTGGCAATTATAAATAAAACTGCTATAAACATTCATGTGCAGAGTTTTGTGTGGACATAAGTTTTTTTGTTTTTTTGTTTGTTTGTTTTCGGGTAGTTCCCTGGCTGGGAATCGAACCCAGGCCACGGCATTGAGAGCGCCAAAACCTAGCTGCTATACCACCAGGGAACTCCCTGGACATAATAAATTTTTAACTCATTTGGGTAAATACCTAGGGACACAATTGCTGGGTTATAAAACTATGTTTACCTTTGTAAGAAACTGCCAAAGTGTACGACTTTGCATTCTCACCAGCGATGAATGAGAGTTCCTGTTGCTCCCTATCCCTGTCAGCATTTGGTGTTGTCAGTGTTCTGGAGTTTGGCCATTCTAACAGGTGTGTCAGTGGTATCTTATCGTTATTTTAATTTATATCTCTCTGATGACATGATGTTGAGTCTTTTCATATCCTTCTTTTCCATCTGTATACAGGATCTGACAGAAGTAACACCCTTTTTAAAGTAGTTAAAATTTTGTTGTTACAAAATTACATGCATATGATTTTGTAATAAAAGATTTGGTATAGATTACCAGCTCATGTAAAAAGGGCGTTACTTCGCCAGACCCTGTATCTCCTCTGGTGAGGTGAGTGTTCAGACTTCTGCCCATTTTTTAAATTGAGTTGTTTTCTTATTGTTAAATTTTAAGAGTTCTTTGCATGTTTTGGATACCAGACCTTTATCAGATATGTTTTTGCCAAGTTTTCCTCCCACTCTGTGGCTTGTTTTTACTTTTTTTTTTTTAATTCATTTTTATTGTTAGACTTATTGGGGTGACATCTGTTAGCAAGGATTACATAGGTTTCAGGCATACAATTCTACAGTGCATTGTCAACTTGTTGTATAATAAGTTCACCACCTAATGTGACTTCTCTTTCCATCCCCTTATATTTAGCTTCCCCCGCTCCTCTCCCACCCCCTCCCCTTTCTCCCCTCCCTAACCCACTCGTGCTTTTACTTTCTTAACAGCATCTTTCACAGAGCAGAAATTTTAAATTTTAATGAAGACCAAATTCTAAACTTTTCCTTCATGGGTTGTGCTTTTACTGTTGTTTACAAAGTCATCATCAAGCACAAGATCACCTAGATTTTGTCCTCTGTTACTGTTATCTTCTAAGAGTTTTAGTTTTGGGTTTTACAGTTGACTCTATGATTCATTTTGAGTTAATTTCTGTAGTGTAAGAGCTGCCTAGATTTTTTTTTTTTTTTTTTGCACATGGATATCCAGTTGTTCCAGCATCATTTGTTGTAATACTCTTTTCCCATTGAATTGCCTTTGTTCTTTATCAGAGATCAGTTGGCTATATTTGTATGGGTCTATTTCTGGGCTTATTCTATTCCATTGATCTATTTATCTATTCTTTTGCCAATACCATGTTGTCTTGATTACTGTAGCTTTACAGTCAATCTTGAAGTCAGGTGGTGTCAATCCTTGACTTTGTTCTCCTGCAGTATTGTCTTGGCTGCTGGTCTTCCACTTTTCCATATGAACTTAGTATGTGTGTATGTGAAGAGGTACAGGTTTATTGAAATATAAACATTCAAGAGCATGTAAGATAGAATCCATACCAACTTTTGAATCAGTTTGTTGACATCGACAAAATAACTTGCTGGGATTTTTATTGGGATTTTGTTGAGTCTGTAGATCAAGTTGGTAAGAATTAACATCTTAACAACATTGTACCTTCCTATTCATGTACCTGGAATAACTTTCCATTTATTTACATTCTTTATTTCATCAGCTTTAATGGTTTCCTCACACAGATCCCACACTTATTTCGTTAGAGTTATACCTAAATATTTTTTTCTTTTCTCCTTCTCCTTGGCACTGTGATAAATTGTTTTTAATCTCAATTATTCATTGCTGATACATAAGAAAGCAAATTGACTTTTGTGACTCTAGTGCTAGTGAATCTTCCATATCAGTTACTGTACTTTTCAGTTGCAAAATTTGTGAAAGTTTCTGTCAAATTCCTTTTCCTGTGAATGAGCCATACTCTCTTGTTTATTTATATGCTTTCTAATTTTTTGTTGAGAACTGGGTATTCTGAGTAATATGCTATGGTAACTCTGGAAATGGAATTCTCTCACACCTCAGGGACTGCTAAATTTTGCCTCTTGAGGACTGAAGCTGTCCATTTGTGACTTTTTCAAACTGTTTTTGCAGACTGTGTTCCTCGTGCATGATCACTGAAGTTTCTGTTCCATCATCTCTGCAGTCAGCTAAAGATTTTTCTGGCAAACAACTAGGAAAGATACTGGGCACTGCACTGGCTCCTGAAATACTCTGATAGATGCCCCCACCAGGCAATCACTGCAGCTGAGAAGGCCAAAACCAAGGCAAGTATCTCAGGAAACCATCTGATCCACCAAACACACACAACCCCAAATTTTTGGAGGGTAAGGTCCCCACTGCCTGCCCTGGCACCAGTTAGCTGCTGTCAGAACTGGAGCTGCTATCCCCATAGCTGTGATAGGGCTGAGGACTGGGGATGGTGGCTGGTTCAAGCAGAGGTTCTGCCTTCATCCAGTACTTTTCTTGTCACTTGATCTGGTTCCAGAGTTCTGAAATAATTGCTAATAATTTCTCTTTCCAGCTCTTTGTATTTAGGTCTCTCATAAGTGTTGTTGTTATTGTTGTTTGGTAGCCACCACCACTCTTTATTTCCAAAACTTTAAAATCACCCCAAACTGAAACCATTAAGCAACAACTCCTCATCCTGCCCTCACTCCAGCCCTGGTAACTTCTACTTCTGTCTGTCTGAATGTGCCCATGCTAGATACCCCATTTAAGTGGGATCATACAATATTTGTCTTTTGTGTCTGGCTTGTCTCATTCAGCTCTCATAAGTTCCTAACCTATAATGCTGACCATTAGGTTCCCATAACTGGGACATTGGTGCTATTGTCCCCACTTTAAAGAAGCAGAGGCACAGAGGCTAGATCAGCAGTGTCCAACCTTTTGGCTTCCCTGGGCCACATGGGAAGAATTGTCTTGGGCCACGTAAAATTCACTTAACACTAATGATAGCTGAGCTAAAAAAATGTTTGCAAAAAAAAAAAAAATCTCATAACGTTTTAAGAATTTGTGTGGGACTGCATTCAAAGCCATTCTGGGCCACAGATTGGACGTGCCTGGCTAGGCAATTTGCCTGAGATCACTCAACTGGTAAGATCACTGCACCCTTAACCTGTACTGCACTTCCCCTCACTAAACTTCTCTGGCTCAAGGCAACACCAGAGGGGTCCAACTTCCATAACCAAGAGCGTCACTCTGTCCCCATGATGCTCCACGCTCTTCCAGAGCTGCTGGAGGGCAGCTGGGCACTCTGATCCTGAAGCGTTCACTTACCCTCTCATTCCCTTGCCAGGCCCATGAGGAACCCTGTAGAAATAGGTGAACTCCCATTCAGTAGTGAGAGGGGGAATTTTAGGGGGCCTCACCCAGGCTACGGGTCAAGAGGGGAAGTCTTCTAGGAGAAAGTGCTGTTGAAGCTAAGACCCAGAGACTAGTAATTTGGCTGGCAGTGTTGAAAGATTTGTGTGGGGGGTGAGGGTGAGGGTCTCTGGTTATCTGCTGTGCTTGCTGTGAGTTCCCTGTGTGACTAGACCTCAGTTTACCCATTTGCTTTCTTGATTATGGCCTTTTGGCTGTACCCAGATTAGAGTCTATGGACAAAGATGCAGTGATTTCATTCTTGCTAGAGTTCCCCTAGGTCCTATGAGAGGTGCCCAGGGATGGAACAGCTGGGTCTGAGTCCAGGTGAAGGTCCTGCTTTAGAAAATCACGCCAAACAGTTTTCCAAAGTGCAAATTTATACTCCCAGAGCCAGGAAGAAGAGAGTCTATCTTTTTTATTTTTAACATAGAAATCTTGCCCATCCTCGCCCCACCCCTAGCCCTCACTCCCCACCCTGCTTGGCCCAGGCCATGACCAGCAGCAAGTCAGAGGCAGGCAGAAGCATGGGCAGGCTAAAGCCACCCGAGAAGCCTCGAGCACCATACTGTCAGCAGAAGACCTTGGTCTGGAGGCTAAGAGGCTGCCCAACCACATCTGCTCATGGCTGTAAAGAGAAGCCTCCTATCCTTCTATCGGGAATGGGGACCGGTGGGCTGCTCACAGCTTCCATTGTTAGGCCCAGTAGGTGGGACTGGGGCAGCGTGAGTGCAGGTAAAGCACAGCCTCAGAGTCTCACCCTCAGCCCCATCTTCTTGTCTACCATTGCCCTCGAGGCTGGTCTTGGGAGAGGAGCTGTGTCCCCAAACCTCTGGCTGAGCCAGTCCTTGGGTCGGTAAGTTAGAGGCACGTATCTGGTCATTGATCGGATTCATTGTTCTCACCGCCACAGGAAGGAGTCCAGCTTGGCCTGGGAGGGAGGGAGTCCTTTCTTGGCCCCCACTCTCTGCTTAGCCTTGGCTTTGAGCTTGAAAGGCAATGGGCGGATCACAGTTGTGTCAGTCTGAAGGATGCGTCAAGGAAAAAGCCAAAAGAGGGGACTGGAATGCAGGGCAGGAAAGACTGACTTGGGGGTGGGCTGCACTGCTGAGGGCTGTCTGTGTACACCTGAAGCCACAGCCCCTGGGGGTACAGGTGAGGGATGGTAGGCTCTATAGCTCAGCTTAGCCCAATGCCACAGAATAAGGATACCGGTTGGATGAATTTTGTCCGGCCTCCGAGACCATCAAAGCCTGTCCTTACCTAAAGGAGAAGGAAGACGTGAGTGGGCCAGACTAATGGGATGGGGGGCTGGCCTCTTAGCCCCTGGACTAGAGCGTTGGCACTTGCCACTTGTGGGAAACCATACTCACCGCATTAGTGCTACAATAGGGCTCTGGCCTGCCCCTCCTGAGCTGTTTCTGGCCCAGGATAGCGTTCTGGATGAAGGCAGGGAAGGCACCAGCCACCTCCTCATCTGGTTCTCCCACACAGAGCTGGCCGCCCAGTGAGAGCTGGGCCTCCTGCAGGGGTGACCCCGGAGACAGCCTTGAGCTGGATGGCCGCAGAGGAGGGGGATAGTAGTGGCGGGGGGCAGGATCGGGACCTCTATTGCCACAGCAAGACACAGGAAGCACAATGAGTAGGGTTTCAAGGGTGCTGAAGCCTTACCTGCTGGGGGCCTTTGGGTATGTACTTGGGAACATTCTGAATGGGAGAGCTGCAAAAGTGAGACATGAAGGCCAGAGGCTGGTGAGCAAGGCCCAAGGGACAGGGTGGTGGCTGGGCTCAGCACATGCCCCTTGCAGCCACCATGTGGTATGACTGCTGTCAAGGCTGAGTGCTGAGCAAGACACTTCAGTGATCCCCACCCCTAGTGCAGGTGTGTGAACAGCTGGACAGCTACACCTGCCAGTGGCAGAGGCAGGGGAGGTTGGACCATGTCCCAGGCTCTATGTAGGGTAGGAGAGCCCAACTGATTGGCCATCCCCAGGAGGAAAGGCAGTCATGCCCTGACACAGACCTCACCCCATCTGCCCAGATAGGGGCCACCACCTCCATGAGACCCTCAGTAAGTTAAACAGCTCGTAAAGGACTCCTAGAACTCAGGGCTGGCCACCTTCCTAGATCATCCAGTTACTCTGCATGGGCAGAATAGATCATGGTCCCAGGCCCTGGTGTTCCATGACACTGTGTTTCTATCCAACAGCTGGTAGGGCAGGGCCTGCAGAGATGTCTCAGTCCCCACCCGGGGTCCAGTGACCAGGGACTACCACATACTGTGCCTTCTCTGGGCAGGGCTTCTTGGCATGGCCATGCCAGATGCTGGAGGGCCGGGCTGGAGGGGTGTCCACATCAAAGGTGGTATTGAGGTCAATATCCTCACCAAAAGCTGGCTGGCGAAGCTTCAGGTTCATCATTTCCACGGGGGCTGGGCTACAGGCAGAGATAGACTGGTGACTTAGGACCACAGTGGCAGTCCAGGACAAGAGCCCCCGGAACAACAGAGATGGCTCAGTTCCAGGGATCTGAAGCCCACACCTGGCTCAGGGCCACCCCGCAAAGAAGTCCTAATCCCTACAGAAAAAAACCCTGGCTTAGTCCCTCATACAATCACGGGACCAGTGAAAGTCTGGAAGACGTGAAAGGAAGCAAACAAAACCCAAACGTACAAATGCTACTACTGCCTTTTGACCAAGTGGCCTCATTTCTCAGAAAGCAGTACAAGGAGCCAGAAATGTGACCACACATTGATGTCCCCTCCAGTGTTACTTATCAAGGCAAACTGTCAAAATAACTTCCCAGGGGCTGACAATTTCATAGCTTGAATGTGATAGACATTCAAGTAGTGTTTCCAGAGAGTAAACTTAATATGAAAAAACACATATTAAATTTTAAAAACAACATGAAACTCTATGTACAATAGGCAACAAAAAAACCAAACAGACAAATTAGACTTCATGAAAATGTAAGATTTTGTGCATCAGAAGAAACTACCAACAGAGTAAAAAGGCAATCCATGGAGGTTCCCCGGTGGTGTAGTGGCTAGGCTTTGGCGCTCTCAATGCTGTGGCCTGAATTCGATTCCCAGCCAGGGAACCACCAAAAAACAAAAGGCAATCCATAGAATGGCAGAAAATACTTGCAAATCCTATCTCTGATAAGGGATTAAAATCTATAGAGAACTAAACTCAACAATGAGAAAACAAGCAACCTGATTCAAAAATGGGCAAGGGTCTTGACAGAAATTTTTCTCCCATGATTTACAAATGGCCAGTGAGCACATGAGAAAATGCTCAGTATCATCAATCATTAGGGAAACACAAATCAAAACAAACATGAACACTACCCCACACCCATTAGGATGGCTACTCTCTCCCCAAACACCCCTTCTCTCTGTCTCTCAGGAACCTTCTGAGACTGCCCAAGTCCTACCCACATGGCTCAGGGACAGACAGATATGCCATGGAAGTATGAGACACTGGGGTGTGCAGATCAGAGGACAGAGCACTGGTTTGGGTGGGTAAGCAATGTGGGATGATTGGACTATTTCTGCCTTTCCCTGGTCAGGCCCCTGGAAGCTCTTCCGCTTTCTTGCCTGCAAGTGGAAACAAAAGCTGCATAAACCTGCCTCGAACCAAGTCCATGTCAGTTGCTTGGCCTTGCCTTCCTCTCTAGGAACCACACAGCAGAGAGCAGCAGGCAGGACCACTCAGGCCAACCTTTCTGTAGTATCTGCTATTCTGCCATCATTTACCAACTCCAGCAAGTCCAACTCCAGGTTAGGAGACGTACGGTCAAGAGGCGGGCTGAGTATGGCTGGGGGCAGCCATTCTGAGCTCCAGGGGTCTCATGACAGGGCTTCCTGCCATCCCCTCAGATCTTGCCCATTGGTGCCCATGGTACTGCCCAGCCTTGGCTCAAGCCAAGCCACTCTCTTTCACTTGTACCTCCTGGCCATCCACAACACTGAACTCAAGACTTGGGAAAGACTCTCACTCAGACATAGACACATTATGGGGAGGTCACAGAAGCCCAAGGGCAGAGAAAGCAGCCTAAGACTCTGCTGAGAGGAAAAATGGGTTCACCTGTAGTACAAAAGACACACGAAGAAGCAGATGGGCATCAATCTGTCCGCAGCAATATTGGATTTTAGACAACTGGAAAGCAGGGCCTTCATGGTTCTGAGGGAGACTAACTTTCTAAACTTCAGGAAAGCAAGGAAGTAAATCAAGAAAAAGTAAGACATGAGGTACAATAAACAATGGCTCCCACCCAGGAGAGCTGGGGAAGTCCCAGGATGACAGCCTTGCCAGCTCACCTCTCCCTGCAACCTTGGGGGCTCCCTGCAGTGCATTCTGGAAGCCAGAACTGCCGTGAATACCCACTGAGAGGAGGATGCCTGGGTGAACATGGCTGTGTGCTCCACACACACCAGGTGGCAGGAGGAGAGCATAGATCTCTGCAGACTAATCGGAAAAGGCATTCCAGGAAGTCACAGTTTAAAAGTTACAGAATGACTCTAAAGTATCAAGAAACACCCCAAATCAAACTCCAAATGACTCCCAAACTGCTGTTTGTGTCTCCTGGGATCTTCATCTGTAGAAGCAGAGATCTAAGAGGATACGCATCAAGCTGGTGACCCGGCACCCCCTGGGCTAGAGTGCAAGTTCAAGGAACCATCAATGGGTGATGGAATGAAAATAAGAGGTATACGCAGTCCCACCAGAGCTATCTTCCTCAAGTAAACCCAACTGCCTCTGTTATCCTTAGGATAACGTGCACAATCCAGGGACGGCCTGTGAAGCCCTGTGGAGATTTGGCTCACCTGCCACCTGCCCCTCTTCCCCAAGCACATCCAGCTTAGTCATGCCTCAGGGCCTTTGCACTTGCCATTCTCCCTGCCTGTACTGTTCTTCTTCAGATCTTAATATTGGTCGAAGGAATGTGCCTGTACACTGTGATATATCAGGAAAGCTTAAGACTTCTTCCAGACACACAGAGTAACTTGTCAATTGTCATGGGAGAAAGATGGGCCTTTGAGGGGACCTGTAATTTTGAGGTTCTTACTACCAAAGCACAAAGACGGGCAAAGCTGCAACTGAGAATTCAACAACTATTTTTTAGAGCGTGGGGACCTATGGGAGGACCCTGAACAAACCGTGCCTAGTTAAAAGAAGGACCAATACCAAAAGTGACAGACTTGCCACCCAATTTTTATGCCCACAAAAATACTGGAGAAAAAAGGGAATGAAGTCATCACGCATGCAGCCTGGTAGGAATCCAGGCCTAGCCTTGTACAGATGTAGGCTTGTCCAATGTGGTGTCCTGCTGGCTGGACAGACCAGGGAGACCAGAGCAGTCTTCCCTGTACCCAGGTGGGCTGCAGGCCCCGGCACAAGGCTGACTCACAACGAAGTGGGCTCATCCCCAACCAAATTCCATGATGTGGCTCGGAGCTCGGCCATCTTTCCCCCAAGCTTGTCTATTCCACTCGAATACAAGCCCCAAGAGGACAGGAGAACCTGACATGCAGTAAGGACTTGCTGTAGAAACTCGGGTCTCACAGCAGCCTGGAGTGGCAAAGACAGTTAGCAAAAGCAGGTATGCAAAGACCCTGGGCACCTAGAGTAGCCTGTGTACTTGTGCTTCCCTCACTGTGAATTCCAGACACAGAAGACAAGGGCATGGGGACACGCCAAGGCCCCTGGAAAGAGGGGAGAACCCATGGAGCTGGCACCCAGCAGGGTCCCTGGGTTGTGGTTTGTCTGGGCCTCAGCAGGGCAGCTCTGCCTCTTGGCTCCCTCTGCTGGCAGCTTTAATGAACACATTCCGGAGACCAGAGGGGAATCCTTTTGAATGGTTTTCTGTTAGTTCCAGCACGCAGGGCAGACACATGCATTTGGCAAGCCACTCCATGAACAGGCTGCCCCGAGACAGTCAGTGCTCCTGCCCCTTCTCTGACCATCCCGAGGTCCTCTCTGGCCTACTGTGGCCTCTCCTTGCCTGAGCCCAGAACTTGCCTCAAATAGGCTTTGCAGCTAAATCTTGGCTGTCTCCCAGGGCAGGAGGTCGACAGCCTTAATGCCCACATGGACCACCACCCCCCACCAGAGCCAGCAGTGCAGACCCTTCACAGGCGGCTCTTCCAGGTCATGGTCCCAGCATCACCCCACCCCAGAGGGTCTACAAACCTCTCTAAAACCAGGCGGTTGACAGTCTCACCATCTGCTGGTGGCAGGCTCAGGGTTTCCTGCAGCATCATCAGCTTTTTCTTCAGGCTCTTGGAGAAGGAAAGGGAAGAATATGAAAGAAAGGCCAAGGCATCAAGACAGACTGACAGGGATGTGTGCAATGTGCACGAAGGACAAGCCCACTGGGAAGAGCAAGGCCTGAAACCCCACCATCAGGCTTAGGAGGCCAGGACCACTCGGCCACAAAACTCCTCTCTGGTGACCTGGGACAGGTATAGGACAGGCTGTGAGGTAAGATCCATGGTGCTGTCTGCCCTAGGCTAAGAAGGCCCAGGTCTGGACCCACCCTGACCCAGGAGGATGAAGAGAATCCAGAACTGACTGCTTTCTAGGCAGAGCTCGCCCAGCTCTGCTCTTGGAATACACACAAACCATCCCGCATTCCCGTCTGGCCAGGGATGAGCCTCACCACAATTTCCTTGTCAGCATTCTGTAAGTCCTTCTGCACTGACCTCAGCTCCAACTTGACCTGGTCCAGTTCTGAGTAGGCTATCTGCAACTATGGGAATGTGTAGGGAGCAAAGGATGAACCAAGGGGTGGCCATGTGCTCGGCCCCCACCTGCTGCTACCCAGCACATGTGCATGGTAGACCAAGGTCCAGAAGAATGTGGGAATACAGGGGAAGACCCTTGATCTATGGGGCTAGGCTTTCATCCGGCAATGTCCATCTGGAGCTTCCCAGGCCTGAGGGCTGCTTCCTACACCCTGCAGCCCATGGATGCACCAGGCCCAGAATAAAAGCAGCCACGTTGACTCACTCAGTTTCCAAGAGCCTTCCTACTCTGGGCCTGGTCCAAACACAGACCTCCACAGCTGTCACATGTGGGAGCTGTGCTCTCCAGCCAGCTGAGAGGTGCCCAGGAGCCAGGAAGAGCAGAGGGGAGGATCAGTGTGCATATGTTGGGCAAGTACCTGCATCACCTGCACCCTAAGTGAACCAGCCACACAGCCAGAGCCAATGCCCAGTGAGGACCAGTATAAGCCTCTGTGAGTCATCCAGCAGCCCCCATGGCCTTGTTCAGAAGATGTACATGAGTGTGAAGAAAGGATAGCTACATCTCCCATCACCCTCTGCTCTCCACTAAGTTACCTTGCTTCTGGAAGAAAACAAATCCTTCTTCAGCTTGTCAGCGAGTTCCCCTGAGGCCTTCCGTGCTTCTTTTAGATTCTCATATTCTCTACAATGGGGCCATGGAAAGAGATGTCAGAACGGGACACCCTCCTGGTCAGACTGAGCCATAGCACCAACCAAACACCAAGCCCAGCCCAATCCGGTTCTCATTCCTACTCTGACACCTGAGGCCTCAGAGTTGTACTGTGGAGGGTCCCACACCCAATGCAAGGAGAGCTGGTGCATCTGGCTGTCCTGCAGACACTGATGACTTGAGAAGGTGTGCAAGGAGCCCTGGCCTCAGGAGGGCCTCACTTAGGAGGCCCCCTATAGCACTTGGCCCCCACAAAAGGCATCTGGGATCCTCTGTGCCTATCAACCAAGTGGCCCTTTCTCCAAACTCATACACACAGTGGTGGAGAATCTGAGCCAAGACAGGTAGGGTCAGTGACAGGGCTAAAGGGAAACAGGCTCAAGATCATGATGAGGCTTACAGCTCACACAGCTGTGCCAACCTCCTTAGAAATACCACTTTCAATTCACACCAATTCTCTCAATGACCTTGAGGCAAGTTATTACTATCTCCATTCAGGAAGCTGAGGGTCAGAGGCTAAGAAATTGGCTCCTGGACACATGGTGAGGGGTGGGGTCAGGGTTCACACGGAGGCAGCATGGCTGCAGAGCTTGCCCCTCAATTCCACTGGTTCTGTCTTGCAAGAGAGGGGCAACAGATGGAGAGGCATGGCGAAGGCACCACGGCTTAGTCCTGGGCTTGGACAGTGGGCCTGAACACATACTTCTTGAGGGACACGCAGTACACAGCCAGCTGCTCCACCGCTGACTGTCCCACACCCATGTCTCGGATCATCTCCTCCACCTCGGGCCGCTGACTCTGGAGTAGGAGTTCAATCCTGAAAAACATCCAGCCCACGGCATTTAAAATCTGGGGGCTGATGGGTAGATACCCAGTGCAGCTCTGCCTCTCTTTGCTGCTGTTTCTATGGTGACAGCCTGGGCTGCTAGGATGCTGTAGCAGGCAGGTCTGCCTAAAGAAAGGCCCCACAGCAGAGCTGAGCACAGCTGCAGGAATGCTGCTGGGGAAGAAAGGGTGCTGACACAGGTCCTCAAGGTCAGGGATCCACGGAGGTTCTTGGAGCAAAAGACCTGCCAGGTCATAGGCCACAGGGATAGGGAAGAGTGTGGCAAGGGCCCCCATGGAAAGTAGAGGAGCCCACACCCAGCTGACCTGAGCCATCCACCATGGCCTTCAGAGATTTGAGCCACAGAGGTGACCCAACCTCTGCTGCAGTCCCAAGAGCTGTGCCACCTGGGGACAGGCACAGGGCAGGCCCCAGCTCCAAGCTCACCGCTCCATAGTCTGCATCTTGCTCCTGAGTCGGCGGGCCTCCTCCCGTGCTTGTTTGGTCTCATCCTGCTGCTGCTCTAAGAACTTCATTTGCTTCTGAAGAGCAAACAGACCCAAACACACCTGTTGCTTAGAGGATCCCAGGGGCCATGGCTAAAGTCACTGGGAAAACTCTGCCCTAGAACTTTCTGCTTTTGAAAATAGCTGATAACCATGTGTCCCCATCCCCTAGGAGGAAAGGCTCCTGGACCCCACTCTAGGTTGTTTGTTCTGCTAAGAGGCCCTAGGCCAGCAGCTTCCTTGCCTTCCTCCTTGCTTCCTCCTGAGATATGTCTCAGCCCACTGGCAGTATCCACAGGCCCACTATAGGCTGCCAAAGTCCTATGGTCTGAGCCTCATGGTGCACAGTATGCAGGAAGCTGAAGAAGCCCAAAGCACCAATCCAGGCCTCACTATCCAGCATCCAGACCCGGGGACGGTTGCCAGGATAGCAGAGCTGAGCCCCAGGCAGCTGGCCGGGCTGCCCTCTGCACATGACCACTCTACCTCTGACCTGGGAATGCTGTCAAAGATTCCTGCTCTGTAGCCAGGTGTGGGATTGCTCCTTCCCTTCCACTGGCGAGGCCACGTGATCCAGACCAGCCACCAAGTGAGAACAAAGACAATGGACACCCTGGGGCCCTGTCTGTTCACAAGGATGGCTCCTTTTCCCTTTTAAATGGCATCCAGCAAGGACTGCTCCTTCCTACAAGGCCAGAATATCAATTGTGGGCTTAGATCAATCACCTCATGCCCCTTGGAGAGCAAGAAGCTCACCAACTCAGGCTGATACAAAATTCATCTGGGTCTAGAATGGCTGGCTCTGCAGGCTTTGATCAGCCCGGTCAGCTCAGCACAGCCAACTTCAAAGGCCTCTGCTCCTCCCTAGGATGCTGTTTGATCTGGCTCCAGAGAGCAGCCCAACCAAGGACTAGAGTGCGAATGGAAGTTTCTGCAGGCTGGCTTTGTCAGTGGAGTACAAACCACTTTTGGGAACATGGCCCGGCCTCACCGAGGTCATGGCTGAGCAGCCCCTCCATGAAGCACCGGGAAGGCCTCACCTCTTCAAACTACCTAGTACAAAGTCCATGAGTGTGGCCAACATGGCCTTTTTCTTCTGGGCTGGGTGGGTACAGTATAGAAGGCCTGAGGAAGAAGGGATTTGCCTTCATCTTATAATTGCGCAAACCAAGCTGCTGACCAAAGTAGAACCAGAAGCTAAGCCTGGAGTGGTGAACCCCACCCTGGGGCTCTATCTTCCCACCGACTTGTGCCCCCTGGAGCTGAAGACCCACCTTCAGGGTGGAGCACAGCATTTCAGACTTGTCTAAGGCCTTCTGCAGGGATTCCATAGTGGCGTGGCGCTCTTCCAGGGTGTCCCGCAGCGTGTCAATGATGACCTGGCTGTCCCGTTTCTCCCTCTCTGGAGCAGGGACGGAGATTGGAGGGGGAGAGGCCAGACCACCTATAAGCATGAAAACCTGGGCTTTGGGGCTCAAGTACCCCACCCCAGAGCCAGGGGAGGAACAAGGCCTGGGCCAGAAAGTCAGGGGGCTGGCTTCTCTTCCTGCTATGCACAAACTGGGGAAGCCGAGCCAGTCCCTTCATTCAGGGGGTGAGCCCCTCCTTCTGCTGCTTGGAACTACCTGAGGAAAGATTTCTCTGGTCCTCATTCCCATGGGTCCAGCTAATTCATCATCCCAGAACTCATCCAGAATTGCCAAGCTTAGTGGCTGAACCCTTTTGTACAAATACTGTCACATCAGGTAGCCCCTCTCAGCCTCAAAGAGAAGGCTCACATGGTGGACAACTTCAGTCACCTCCCTGTCCTCTCCTTTCAGCCAATCACAAGAGCTGGCAAGACTCTTGGACATACAAAGCAGGGAGAGCCTCCGGCTTTGTCAGAACATGAGAGGCATTCCCCTCAGGGCCTCTCCTACCAGCATGCAGGTCAGAAGCTTCCCAAAGCCCCTCGTCTCTTGCTAACTCACCTTTCTGGGAAAGCTGGGCTCTGATATTATCCAGTTCATTCTGCAAGGCAATATCCACAGTAAGTTAGCCGGGAGGCATCACAGCTGGCCTCCACTCAGCCTCCCATAAGGCTGTGGGAGCCCTAGGAGGGCACAAGAAGGCTTGTAGGTCTGCAGGGGCACAGACCCTGTTCTACATCAAGGCCAAGCTAAGCCAACAATGGAGAAGTAAGTCTTGCTTTATCTTGTGTGTCTTTTTAAGAAGTAGGTAGGACAGGAAAATAACCCCAGGAATAAGACCCCAGGAATAGGACAGAGAAAGAAGCAGAACAGAGGCAAGAGAAGTGAAGTTGGGTCTGAATGATCAGTCTTACAGCAGAAGTTTGCATCGCTTCCTTGGCCCTGTGCTGGCTCTTCCTCTTTGGGCATCAGCTAAACTCACTGGGGACACAAAGTTGGGAAGCCAAGGGCCTTGGGCCACCACTCCCTCCCTCCACCTTAAGTCCTGCCTGCTTCACAGGCAACCTCTCTTCCAAGCTCTAGGCTAACTCTGTGTACCATGAATCTTCCAGCCCCAGAATCCAATAGGGCAGGTGAGCTGAGATGACTCCTGGTCCACTGGCTTCTGCCGCACCCAAGGAGGATACCTTGCAAGCCCTTGTTTCAAACTATTCAAGATGCTTCCTGCCTGTCTCCCAGATCGGGGTTTGCAAGCCAGAAAGAAAGGAAGCGGTCTTTGCTGCTTTATCACAGGGAAGACATGGCTTAAAACTGGGAGTAGTTACCATGACAATAAACATGCTGGCTTTAAGCACAAAAGCTCCACATTCTTGAAGCAGTGAGTTTCCAAGGACATCATGGCACCCTGGAGCCAGGGCCAAATGAACCCTGATTTGACAGATGCTCAGCAAATTAATCCTCAGGATGCAAGGTCACTTGCAAATGCTACCTTCACTTCCTCTAGAGGTTTCTGCTAACCCAGGTCCCTTGTGCACCAAGAGCAAAATCTTAGACTTGGAGGAAAAGCAGTAGAGTGTAGGAGGAAATCCACCCATCCTCCCCTGTAGTGTGCGATTCTGCCCTGGCTGCACACTCCTGATTCCAGGGGCTCTGCCCTCTCTTCCTGGTCTGGGAAAGAGGCAGGCACCTCATCCATACCAAGCTCCCCAGGAAGCTTTGAGACACAGCCAGGACTGTGACAGTGGGTCCACACATCCTCCCTGGCTGAGGACCAGAAGAGTTTTCTAATCTGTCTCTAACTGTCCAGGCAGCAAAGTGGGTTGGGGAGGATGGTTGCAGATCCTTTGCAAGGTGAGGAGACCTTGGGTCAGAATTGTTATGGAATCTCAAGTGGAGGGCTCAGAAAGTATTTCTCCAATGACTGTGTCTTATCATCACTGTGCTCTGTTCTCCTTGCCTCTGCCTTGACATCTCCCCTCTAGAACTCCACCTCCACACTCTAGGTACCCTCCCTGGGTGGGGACAGAATGTGAATTCTCAGGGGGCAGGGTGCAGTAGAATGAGATAAATGCTGGGTACCTTTAAGAATTCTGCATCTAAGACATCCTCCTCCTCCTGGGCCAGGTCAAAGAAGAGCTTATTGATAATGGTTCTTCTGCCAACCTGGATGGGAGAAAAAGAAGGAGCACAACCGCATAGCTAGGTCAGGAGCAAGGATGGGGTGATATACACGCAGCCTAACAAGCAGCCAGGCCTGACCTTAGGCCCGACCTGTCACAGTACATGCCTCGGAGTCAGACAACCACTAAAACCCTGTAGGTACCCCAAGCTGGAGCCACTGGTTTGGTGGTTACTGAAGTTATGACACTGTAGACCCATGTGGTGACCAATCAAAAGACACCCCAACTCTAGGTGCTGGGCATTGAGGGAATGGGGAAAGGCAGGGAAAGGGGCCAAATCCACCCAAGTGAAGGCTGATCCAGGCAACGAATACCCAAGCAACGAGTACAAATGCCAGCTCCTCGGGGGCATGAGCAGGCCTCTTGAGCCACTTAAAACAAGTGAGGCTCAACCACTGTCAAACTACGAAGGCTCCTAAAGGATCAAAGACATCGCTCAGTTTCATAGACTGCCACACTCACCTGGATTCGGCACTGTGGGCAGGTCCGACTTGGTGCTGTTTCAAACCATTGGATTAGGCTGGAATGAGAAGCAGAAAAAGACTGGTGAGTCCTGGCTTGACTGGAGACATCTGGGCCAGGAAGCCGCCCTAACCACAATAGGGTCTGCTCTGCTCCTCCCCAACCAGGAGGTCAGCATCACAGGTGGTGACAGCACATCCCACAAGGCCTGACCAGTACAAGCACTCTGACCACTTAGCCCTTTTTTTGGCCCTGTTGGCTTGGCCTTCCTTACCCTTGAGCTGCTCTTTTGTGAAACTTCTAGGTCAAGCTTGTCCAACCCGCAGCGCGTTGGTCACATGAGGCCCAACGCAAATTCGTAAATTTTCTTAAAACATTACAAAAACTACACACAGACCTTTTTTTCTATAGCTCATCAGCTTTCATTAGTGTATGCTTTATGAATGGCCCAAGCCAATTCTTCTTCCAATGTGACCCAGGGGAACCAAAGATTGGATATCCCCATTCTAGGCCTTGACTAGGGGACAACAGTCAAAACACAGGGTCCTTCAGAAGTGGGAGATTCTAATAATATCCCTGCTTGAAGCTAGGACTCCAAAAGGCTACATTTCCAAAGGAAAGATTAAACTAGAAGTAAAAGAAAGTACTGATAAAAGCAAAACAGCCCAGCTTTGCACTATCTGTATGGTCCAACAAAGCCTCAAGCCTTAAGCTTTATTTAAAGTAGCCTCCTACTAGTAGCCTCTTTCACTCCCAGGGATAAGGGAGAAACAGTCCTTTCTGGAAGATGATACCATCATCCCAGGTCTCATCTGTTTTTCTATAAACAATTTTTCAAATACTATGTACATCATATAATCAAAGCTAACCATGAATAATGGAATACTACACAGCAATGAGAATGAATGAGTCTACAGCTAAGAATAAAATTATGAATGAATCACGTAAGCATAGCATGGAGGAAGAAAAGCCAGATACAGAAAAAGATATATTATGTGTGACTTCATTTACATAAAGTAAAAACATGGGCAAAACTCATCTATGCTGCTGAAGTCAAGACAATAGTTATCCTCACATGTGGGGGAGAGGCAGCTGGTGGGAGTAATTGGAAGAGTGTATGAAGAGGTTTCCAGAGTACTGATGTCTTGTTTCTTGTCCTGTTCAGTTTGTGAAAATGGTGCCATATACTTACTATATGCATACTACTATGTAATATATATTTCAATAAAATGTTTTGTGCGTTTGTGAAAAGTAAAAATCACACAAGGAAAAAAGTACTACAGTGCAAACCAAAACATATCCATAAAGACTTCAAAACAGAAACTGTCAGACACAGACACACATTATGCTAAAGAAATCAAAATCAAGATGGAAAATATCAATAGAGAATTAGAAAATAAAAGGTGACATAACAGAATTCAATAAGAAACAAACAGAAATTCTAAAACTGAGAAAACAGCCAAAATTAAGAATTCAGCAAGTGAGTTTAACAGCAGTGTAGACAGTTGGAAAAATTAGTAAGCTGAAAGATAGGTAGAAGGAAAAACTGAGAATTAAAAAGATGATAAGAGATAGTGTGAGAAGGTCCAGCATATAATTAGGAGTTTCAGAAAGAGTGCTGGGTAGAATGCCCTCATCCTAAGAAGCCTTCATCCTAATTTCTAAAACCTGTGAATACGTCCCTTGTGTAACAAGGGTGACTTTGCAGATTTGATTAAGTTGACGGTCTTTGGATGGGGGATTAATCAGGTGTGCCCCCATGTAATCAAGAGAGTTCTTATAAGTGAAACAGGAGTATCTGAGTTCCACCGGGAGATTTGAAGATATAATACTGCTGGTTTGAAGGTGGAAAGAGGGGGCCAGGAGCCAAGGAAAGTGCAGCCCCACTTACAAACCCTGATTTTAACCCAGCCAGACCCATTTTGGACTTCTGACCTGTGCAACTATAAGATAATATATTTGTGTTGTTTTAAGTCAACAAATTAGTGGTAATTTGTTATAGCAGAAATGAGAAACTAATATAGAAAGAAAAGATATACTAGAATAGAGGCAATACATAAAGACTTAATTGCTGATAATTTTCCAAAACTAATGAAAGCAATCATTCCACAAATTAAGAAACTTACTGAATCCCACCCAGGATAAGTGAAAATAGTAACAAAAGGAGAGAGCTGAGGTACCTACATAATTGTCAGACAAATTAGACTTAAAGTCAAAAAAGGTTACAAGGGAGTTCCCTGATGGTGTAGTGGCTTAAGGCTTCGGCGCTGTCAGCATTGTGGCCTGGGTTCGATTCCCAGTCAGGGAGCTACCCACATACCAAAAAGAAAAAAAAAAAAAAAAAAAAAAAAAAAAAAAAA